>WTSP01003730.1:23257-43614 GCA_025331215.1 Actenoides lindsayi | reverse complement strand
CCCTTCCCTTCCCTTCCCTTCCCTTCCCTTCCCTTCCCTTCCCTTCCCTTCCCTTCCCTTCCCTTCCCTTCCCTGTGTTACAAGCAAAGGTGTTTACTTTGGCAAAGTTAATTACTAATCTCTAGAGGATAAAAAGTTTCAAGAGTGTCCATATGAAACATGGGATATTAGTTCAAGAATAATAAGGAAAACTACCAAGATTCATTTTAAAACAAACCAAAAAACCCCCAATAAACAACCAGTCATTTGTGATCTAACTGAAAAGCCAGTATAGTACTCAAGAGTTTACTCTGTGTTTCATTTATGTTATAACTGATTTTGGAGGCAAGACTGTAATGAAAATGTTTATTTACTTTAGAATTTTAAGCCTAAATGTTTAATCAGGAGGAACATGTATATTTTGCAGAAATACAAAATGTACTAAGGGGGATCTCCCAGATCCTATCCAAGAAAATTTATCATTATGCAAGATATCCCAGTTCAGTTTTGCCAGAAGACAAATAACCAGGTTGCTGTAATCCAGTTTCACCATGCCAAATCTTCAAACCCTTAAAATTCCTGTGGTCTAGAAAGGTTTTTTTTCTATCAACCAGGAATTCTTCCTTGGCTCGGAGACTCGGGTTCCTTGCGCTAGTTTAAATCACTTTGCAGCTAAATTAGTAACATTATAGTCCCAAGTTTTCTGTAATTAGCAAAGTGAATCCCAAAGCATGATTCAGATCTTAGATGAAGTAAATTTGTCATTGGGAAATTATTTTCTCTTGATACTTAAATGAAGGTCTCTAACATAACATAATAACAAGTATAGTTTTCTATATGAATTAACATTGTTTGTTTTGTGCTCCCGAAATAGACAATGCCTGAACCAAAGACTGGAATTAGGAGACCCTTTGGATGCTATCACTTACAAGCAAGAGCCCATATAGATCTCATACATTGCTGAATCAGCAGTCTGAATTGCAGCCTTCTTTTCATGTCTTCTAGAAATGTCTTCTGGCATTTATGGTTTTTTCACCAGAAAGGGCTCTTTGTGTTGTGAAGAGTATCACCTGAAGTCTTCTTTCCCTTTTATGACATGGAAAAAGTTTGCATATCCCACTTTTCCCTGAACATAATCTAGTTCTCCTTGGCTATTCTCATGGATATACCTAAAATTGAAAACAATATCCAAAGGACTTAAAGTATTTGACTATAATGTAAGAGTTATTCACCATAGTTTTTTGAATTCGTAATGGAAAAATTGTATTTCTGAAGGCTTCATCCAGTTAAGTTTACTGTAAAATGTGTAACCATACTGACTGAAATAACTGATTTATATGACTTACTAATAGAATTCTACAGTCATTTGTGTATAGCAGTACTAATCTGCTTGTAAATTGTTCAGGACCAAAAATTTAGTATTCCTAAGCACATGAAAGAAATCAGAGGAAGAGAAAGAACTAAAGAATGAAACTAAAATGTGTATTTCAACACACTACTTATGAGGTACTAATTAGTATCTTCAAATTTTGCTTAACAGACAGCTATGAACATACTTTTTGTAGACCTGCTTTATTATTCAAATGCAAACACCATTTCCAGAGGTATAAATTCAATTTGAAAATAATATCTCTGAAATACATAGAGAATATTTTTCTTAGCAATCATTACAATCATGATAATTGTTTTGACTAATGTTTACTGGCAGTGTGAACTTCTTAATTACTGAAATAACTGCAATTAGATTAACTCCGAACATTATTGCTTGCAGGAAAGATTGCTGATGCAGAAATGTTTCACAACAGTATGTCAGGGGACATGCAAATGCCAAAATTAAAGAGATAACACTAACGGAGTACAGGTGGTTGCAAAATAAGAAAGTTTTATAAACTTCAACAGGTTCTGTGATTTCAGCATTTTTTTTGTATTTTGTACCTGGAAAAGAGTACACACAGTGGGAGATTGCTTCATAAAGGAAAAGAAAAATCAAGACAAGAGGTGGTTCAGCAATTCAGGATACTGTATATCACAGTTCTCTAAAAATTATAATGAATGAACTGATCAGAGTTTCTGGACAGAAGATATTTTTAACAATCCACTTTTTTAAACTTAAATTATCAAATTTTGCATAGACAGACAAGATTTTTTGTTTGCTATCCACAAAAAAGTACTGCATATTCCTCAGAAAATGAAGCAAAAAAACCCCATATAAAAATACCCAAACAAACCCAACAACCCAAAGCAAACCAAGACTTTATAGTCTTCGTAGTCTTCAGGGTAAGACAATTTGTGTAAGACACTTTCTAAAATTTTTATTTTTCAGCATTGTGGTTTTATAAACTTAACATCTCATTTCTAACAAAGTAATTGTCTCTTGTTTCTAGTCAGGTCTAGAGCCACCAAGGAATAATGATAACAATAAAAAAACTCAAAATGCATATATTTGTCAGAAGAGACAGGTAGTCTTTTAGGAACAAGGTGAAAATCTTTTTGTCCTGCTGTGTGATACTTGGTTTGAAGAAAAATAGAGAAATTTCCTCTTTCCAGTTGTCAGTCTTATACCTTTCATGTTGTGTTGGTTTCGGTAGGGATAGTTATTTTTCCTCATAGTAGCTGGCAGCATGGTAACATAATAGATTTGTGCAGAAAACAGTGTTGATAATACAGGGATGTTTTTGTTATTGCTAAGCAGCGCTTACACAGAGTCAAGGCCTTTTCTACTTTTCACTCCAATCCACCAATGAGCAGGATGGAGTTCACAAGAAATTGGGAGGGGACTCATCATGCTCATCAATAGAAAGCTGGGGGAAGAAGAAAGAGGGGGGCATTTGAAGCGACGGCATTTGTCTTTCCAAGTAGCTGTTAGATGTGATGGAGCCCTGCTGTCTTGGTGATAGCTGCACACCTGCCTGCTGATGGGAAGTAGTGAATAAATTGCTTGTTCTGCTTTGCTTGTGAGTGGTTTTTGCTTTACCTACTAAACTGTCTTTCTTTCAACCCATGAGTTTTCTCACTTTTACTTTTCTGATTCTCTCCCACATCCTATTTGGCAGACTGAGTGGTTGGGTTAAATAATGACATATATACAGAAAATTTGATATTATTTGTATAAGGAGAAATCTTAGTCAGAAGGCAAAGCCAGACATGAAAATATAAAGGAGACATTAATAAAAGGAGTTTTGTTCATTACAAGATATATTTAGTTCATGAAAAGTGACCTTACATTAGATCCTTCCTTGCCTGAAAAAATAAACATCATCAGAAATAAAGTTTTGCAACTAGAGGTTATTCTTAATTTTTGTTTGTATTAAGAGGCCAGGGTGAACAACATAGTTTTCATTTCTGCTAGAAAGTTACTTCACCATCATCAGATATTTGGCACTGAAGTAGAGTGAAAGGCTAGAATTTAAGATGGCATCTCAGTATATTAAATAATATTATATTTTACTTGATCAACTGATTTCTCTGCCTTTTTTTCTATGTCTAATTTTACTACAGAAACGATCTTGCATGCTTTCTTTGGTTTAACAGGTCTTAGATAGGATTATGCATATTTGATAATTTTTTTAATGCTTTAATTCTTACTTTCTATGTTAAGCAGATTAATGCTTTCATTTTTCTGTGATATACTAAGCAGATTTCATTCAGATTCATATGAAACATCAATAAGTAGCTATATTACGCTTGGAGATGATTTGCCAAAACTTTTGAAAATGTCTTTTTTCCCCTAGATACACTGTAAAATACATGATATTCATAGAGTTTTATTTGGAAAGATGGAATACTTATCTGAATAGTATTGAAATCTAGGTATGTTTTCCCTTTGTAGAAACTTGTGGAAGCCACAAATGGTTTTTTGATAATCTCTCTGAGACTTCCAAACAGCAATTACAGCTGTTAGCTTTTAGGTACACTACATCAGGAATGTAGATCTGCTGTCTGGTAGCCCTTTCCGAGAGCTGAATCATCACAAATAAACTTTTAAAATATTTTTTTGTTTTCTTTAATCTGTTGGTATTTTTTCCCTCAGTATGTTGATTCTATATCAGAATTAAATTTAGTAGATTTGAAAAAAATTGTTTGCTCCACATGAAAGGTGCTTCCCTGTGAAGACAGCCTCATTGACGTTTAAAACCCCTTATTGGTATTACCACCTCTGAAATTTTCTGCTTGGCAGAAATATAAAAATGAGAACTCAAAACCACAACTTAGCAAGGAGATCTCAGATACCTACTGGTACATTCCCAGCATCAAGCAGAATTCAAGAACTATGCATGCAGGTTCCAGAAACCATGATAACACTGAACATGTGTCATTCCTCTAAAATCTTCAGATAAGATCACAATAGTATCATTAACCATAATGCTTACCTTAGCTTGGTAATTTAACCTGAAAGATTAATAGAGATGTTGCAACGCATTTAGTAGACAGCACATTAGCCACATTGAAAGGTCTTTGCTTAAAGTGTATTAAGAGATCAGTCAGACATTTTAGTTTCAGTTTTAAAACCCTACTTCATGCATACCCAGCCTGCTTCCCTCCCATGAGGTATGAAAAACAGAATGATTCTTGTGGATTAGGTTGACAACTCTGTGTCAAAGAGGATTATTGAGGGAAAGGCGGATAAAATAATCTATTCCATTTAGAGACTGCCAACAGGCCAGGAAAAAAAAAAAAAAAAAGGGAAAATTAAACTAGGAAAAAATAGTGTTAATCCAGACACATCAGTTTACATTCAGTGATGGTATGTGCCTACCCTTCAACACAGTTTTGACTTGTGTGAGTAATTAAAGTCACGCATATCCTTTGGTACATTTCTGGATAGGTGTTGTTGCAGGGATGCATGTTATGCTATTAGCAATAACTTTTTTAAATGCATAAAATGAAAACTCATATATGGGATCACCAAAATTCGAAGAAAATCCCTCTAAAGCATGCATTACTGAAATAGAATAGTAATTTAATTATTTCTTCTTAATTCTTCTCTCATCTACATCTCTTGGGTTTTCTTTCTATTTATTGCAGTTTCCTACATTCTCCCAAAGTACTGTTCTCTTGGAAACAATGTTTTTTGACAGCTTTTATTTCTTGCAATTCCTGGGATCTTCCATTTCCAGGAAAAGAAAGAATCATTCATGGATTTTCATACTGAAGTTTTCTAGCAAGGAAAGGCTTCTGTATTTCACTGAACTAGACCTTATGTGTACTCTGGAGTCTAAAGTGTGATGGACAGTGGATGCTTGCAAAAGTGAGATTGTAGACAAGACACAATGATAGAGAAACCATACAGCTGTGATTTTGCAGCACCAGATCTCACAGTTTGTCAGTAAATAGTTGAAATGTCTCCAAGGGAACAAAACAAGCAAGAAAACCAGCTTTGAAATAGTTTTACATTTGTAACAGTGTATCAACATCCTGGGGCAGTGATAGTCATACTGCTCAAAAATAATTTAAAAATTAATGCAAAAATACTCTCCTAATCAGTCATTTATTACTGGAAGCATAAAAACCCCCAGACATCTTCTGGCTTAAAGTAGCATGTTAAATAATGACAGGGTATGAATCTAGACAATAAATGATCATTTGTCAAAAAAATCTTTTTACTATCTCAAATTACTGTAACACGTTTTTCCTGAATAAACATTTTCTGTAACATTACATTGTACGCATAAATGAGGGGTATCTCACCTGAGTTGATCTACTTCAGTACTGGGTAGGTTGATCTTTTACCTCCGTTGTTCATATTGATTTGTGATGTTGTTGGATTCTTGAGAAAGTTAAAAAAAAAATAATGTTCTTTTAAGGGATCATTTGAAATCCAGTACTTCCCCCTTCACACTTCTGCTCTTTTATAAGCTTTACTTTTTGATTTGGTTGGATATTTTTTAATTTGTCTTTGTTACAGCAATATATCAGTTGCCATAGACTTAATATGTATTTATTCTCCTTGTAACAAGTTCGCTTCTTTCACTCACCTTCTCTGCCTCTCTAGTTGTACTCATCAAACACTTTAATTAATTTCACATCTTAGTGCAGCTTTGTCATTGATGATATGAATACATTTTCTTGGTCGATAAAATGCCAAACCACATGCATGACATCTTTCTAAAAGCAAAATACGAAATAAGGAAAGTCTGACTGCTGAATCGATGTTTCAGATTTCAGCAAGATTGACAAAGAACTGAGGTAAACATGAATACTGTAGATAATAAGAGTTTGATAGACTGATATAGAAATAAATGGTCTTGAGGACTTTGGAGCACTCAAGGTCTCTCCAGGTAGCATGCTTGTAATTTAGAGACATGGAATACAAATGAAGTTGTCAGGTCTATCCTGTCAAGAGCACATGCTCTGGATGTCAAGGATGGGGAGCTCTGCAGAAAGATTTAACAGCAGAACCTTTCTATATGCAGTGTAATAATTTGATCTTTTAATGGAAAAAATAAAGGTGCCTTTTCTGCCTCCTCTCTACTATAATTTCAGGTTTCAAATGATCTTTGTTTGTGTTGTCATTCTTGGAAAAGAGAGCCCAAACATTTTTATCTGGCACGTGTCACTTAACAAATAAGATAGATAAACAGTCCAGTTGAATGTGAGTTGCTTTACTACACAGTTACAAAGATAACAACAGTGAAACATTTCCTGTGTTCTGGAATTATGTAAACTACAGTATTCACTTTTTTCTTTTTTTTTTTTTTTTTTTTAAACAGCTCCACCTCCTTCATCAGAAGCATTTCTTAGATGAATTAGATTTCAATGGTAAATTACTTGAAGGTTTATGACTGTGTAAGTTCCTTTCCTTGGTCCAAACTTGTCCTAATCTTGTCATCTTTAAAACACAAGATTCATCTTTTAATTCAAGTCTGCCTTTAATATTAGAGTGCGACCACAAGGCATTTGTCAGAAAGACAGATGACCAAAGGAAATTGCAGATTTTGAAAAAGTTAAAGGTATAATGAGAGAGGATGTAGATTGTCTTTCTTGACAGGAATTACATTTTCTCATTTGGAAGAACTGTAAATCACTAAATGAACTAATATAGTTTTCTTACAGAGATAAACTTAACACACCGAAAGTCCCAGTCATTTAGTCATTAAGAGCCACTACACAGAAATTAACAGTTCCTGCATTTGACCTTTCTATCAGAGGTTATCAAGAGGTCTTCAGTCTCCCTTGTTATATTTCCCCCATTCAAGTGCCCTTTTGAGCTGCTGTCTTGAAATTTAGAAAATTCATTAAGCATGGACTGTTTACTGCAGAAAAGAAGAAACATGACATTTGACATTTTAATCACAGGTCACTAAAGGTAATTTCTCCAGCAATGTATAATATCAAGCAGGAACTTGTCACAAGTATGAAGTCCTTGGCCTGAAGTCATGTGCTTATTTATCATCACCGAGTAATTTTAATGGACTGAGCAGCTGTGTCACTGATAATCACATTCTGTCTAGCCAATATCATAGACAATTGCAAAATAATAAGTCAAACAATGTATGACAGGTTTTTATTAATCACACAGAAAAAAAATGTCATTGTGTTATCAAACATAACATAGGCATGCGCTCTAGGTCTGTTAGAGAATGATGTTTGGGTGGATCAGACTTAACACAGATTTTTAAGACTTCCAAGTGGATATCTGCTTCATTACTGACAGCATGCCCCCTGGCCATAAACATATTAGTTGTATAGTGTTGCAGTGACCCTGCCATCTATCTAAAATTTCCCTGATTTCTTATGAGATGATAGAATAATAATTTAGTTCATATAAACATAAGTGCAATATTAGTAACAATGTAATGCATGTGATGTTAAGTAAGACCAAATACCTTTTCAAAGCTACCTTTTCAAAGAACACAACGGCTCTGGTGCTGTAATCTTACTCTTCTATTTATTTTCATTTCAGTGTTCATTTTACACAAACAGACAGCTTCGTGGAATGAAGTCTGGGGGGATTTTGGATAGCTATAAAAGAAAGGGCTGTCTTTTCCTTCTTTTAGTCAAAGTGTCACACTGATAAAGGCGTGCTCTGCTGGGCACAGAAATGTATTGGCACACTTCCTTTCCACCCCACAAGCCAGCACTTGTACCAGTGACTTCATCTGTGAGGAGATGAAGAGAACTTACAGGCAAAAGGAACAGTAAGATGAGATGACAGATAAGAATTCTCTCAGGTTGGGCAACTGATGTTCAAATTCTCATTTCCAGGAGGGAACACTGAACTATTCACAGAAGGTCTGTGAAAGGGAAATGTGAAATAGCAGTGACATTCAAAGCCTGAAATCAGATATTATAAAGTGGTCTTAAAGGCAACATTTTTTATTTTGCATAGTGAAAAGATTTCACAAAAAATGAAAACCAGGTTTGCTTTCCATAAACTCTATTTATAGATCTTTAAACTTAATCTAATTAAGCAGTACATCTCTATTTCACACCATCTTCACTGTGGAAGGACCTGTGGTATTTCTTTTATGTCTTTGATTAAACATCTCCCAGTTGATCAGCTAGGGCAGAAGAAGAAATTTTCACTTGCTACCTCAAAAACTTGATAACTTATGTATAAATGATTATTTATAAAATATTATTTATGATAAGTGGGATTTTGAAATGAAGAAGACTTCAGCTGGAGTCTGAATTTTTGGTTATAATTTTTGAAAAGTTAACACATGCATAGAAATTACTTTGTGGATAGCTAAAGAGCAACTGGAGAGATGAAAGTCGTTTTTATTACTATTCTGCCTATGACAACATTACTGTTACTTCATCTTTCTAAATAGATCAAATGTTTTATTATATTTGCTACTGCCCAAGCCCCACAAAAAAAAAAAAAGTAGTCACTGTAGCAGCAGATGGCTAAGCCTATGTAACTAGCAGTGGGTTTGTGTTATTTCTGTCAATCAAAGGTAACTTCAAACCTTATGCAGTGCTATTTTGGTCATGCCTATTTCTATTGTGCTTCTACATTAGAACTTCCTATGACAGTCTGTTCCATGATAAGTGGTTTTTTAAAGACTGTAGCAGTAGAAGGTGAGTTATTTGCTGTCTGGATTATTACCGAAAATGAAGATTTATTATCTGTTATTATGACTACAAATATAATCATACACACTTACATTTTTGTTTAATTTTGGTGGTAGAACTGGCATTGGGTTTATGGGGGAGGACAGGCAGATGTCCTTCCTCCCTTCCTGCTCTGTGAACACTGTATATTACTAATACCTGCACTAGGATTCTAATTTCTCTGATCCATAGAGATGAAAACCTGTCCACACCTAATGTCCCTCTTTCCTCAAATTACTCCTCTTAATTTCCCTCTCAACACTTCATGAATTATTCTGACCACTCAAAAAACCCAGCTCATATTGATTTCCACAGAAGCACTGTCCTACTTCCTATCCAGCAATTTGATTTTTAAACTTTTACTGGGTTTCAATAGACCTGCAGTTCTTGGGACACTAATGCTCAGCTCCTCATATCAACTCCTCAGTAGCTGATGAATAAATCTACAGTTTACACCCTTCTTGGCTCATGTAAATCTGATACTGTGAATCTTAAGTTGTCATACAATTGCATAATCATTAAGATGCTGGTGCTTCTGGCATGAATTGAATCCAGATCAGCTTCTACTTGCTAACATTTCAGTGCTGGTCAGTTGATTCTGAACATATACTATTAGCCGAACATGCTATTTGAGTTTTCCTTACACAATGAGGTTGAGTTCTAAGTAAAATTACTCTTTGTGTACATTACTGTTCTTTTTTGTCTGTTCATGACTATTTCTAATGCATTAGAACTAACATGAGGTCAGTTTTCCTAACACCAACAGCTGCATTGTTTATTCCTTGTATAGAAAATAAAGACAGTATCAATAGGTTTGACAGTTCCCTGTCACTGAATTTGATGAATATTATGATCTAACTCTTCTTCTGTTGAAGGAGATAAATTTGTTTCCCTTCAAATCCTTTCTGTTGTCTTTTTCACCAGAACAAAAAAAAAAAAGTCTTTTTTTATCTGTTGTGTATGTATCTGCTTGTTACAGGAGATAGATTTTCTGGGTGCTCAGTAACATACCACAGATGCAGATGAGGTAGCCTGTGCAGTCCTTTCATACAACATGCTATACACAGAAGAATAAATACATCATCTCTCTGCAAATAAGAACATGTGCTATTAGTGCTCATAGTTATACCAGTACTATATTTGATGTCTAGAACCAGCTTTGAAACACTTAATAATAAAGACTTTAAAACTGATATTCAGTGCTCAAAAGCTTATGTTTCTGGAGACAAAGTGTTAAAATCTGAAAAGACCTTTTGGAAAAATTGCACTGAGTAATGAAAACACAACTTTTTTTTCTGAACATCCAAGAGTTCTTGACTTATTAAAATATGCAAATCACTCTAGCACTTTGTTTAATTGCTGTTTCCTTAAACCCATCAAATCTTCTTAATTCTCCTCTTCTTTGTCCTTAATTAACACCCATTCCCTATTGGCTAAAGTGTAACCCAGAAGACCTAAGCTTGTGAAATTCCCAACTTATTAAACCTAATTGCTATAATAATTAGCAACCATTGGCAAAATATTCATCACACAGAAAGCATGAAGGCATCTAATTAACACTCTCAAAATTCTAAGCATTCACTTCTTGATATTTTACCTACCATTTCATGCCTTCATTTCAAGGGATGTATGACATAATATGTTGACCTAAGGAGAAACAGAATAGGAATTTTTCTTGAAAATCTGAATTTTCTAACATTGAAACTTTACACTGAAACAGTCAAACTTTGTCTTAAAAGCTTCACTGAAACTTAATTTTTCAGGCCCCACATAGAAGCCCCTGACAAAGGAAAAATGCCAGAAGAGAGACCAGCTCAGTAGCTCAGGCACTCTTCAGGACACGGGAAATGAACAGAGTAGGACACTAAACAGAAGCATCCTGTATCCAACGTGAGAACCAGCTTCACAAAGATGCTGCTTAGTCTTAGGTTTAGAAGTTTTTCCTCTTGGGTTTTGTTTGATTTATTCTATTCTGAAAGGAGTGACAAGGTAGAATCACATTTAAATACTGTTATGAAAACGCTGAGTTTATCTAATGTGGAACAGAAACATTCTGGAAATCTCAGATTTTTGTGTGTTACAAGAAAAACTGTTTTCCAGTGATCTTAAATCTATGATTTGATACAGTTAAAACAACTGACATCTGATGTAGTTTCTACATCTTGTTGCATAATTGCACAAAATGGATTTTAATTCCATAATATACTATGGCTAACATAAGGTGTTGAGAAGATACTGTACAGAAAAAGAAGTAAGATCTTATAGCTTAGTTCTTTCCTGCATAGAAACATCCAGAAGTTTAAAATGGTTTCAATGATACATGGTGTTGTATTTACATTTATTTTTCATGTAACAAAACATACAGTTATTGTATAAAGTAAAGCATTTCCACAGTATTTTCTGATCTGAAATTCCCCTGCTGTCTTTAAAAATTTATGTACATGAAAAATATAGAATCAGATATTTTATTTACATTTTAAATGCCAAACTCATAAAATAAATCTGTGATTCTAGGAAACTTTTTTTTCAGGTCATTATTCAGTTTTGTCATCTAACACCCACAGTCTCTTGTGAAAAGCTGCATTTGTCATGCACTGAGCACCTCTCTTCTCATGACTGTGTCCTGACACTCTTGTGGTTTATCACCATCATGTCATTTCTGTGTTGTCTAACACTAATGTTGGCAAGATGGGAGAGAGCAAGATATATCAGTGCAAGTGTAGCCCAAACAACAAGCTTGATATGCAATTAGGAACACAAACATAAAGAAGTTGTACTGAGCTCTGTAGAGTGCTGATGTAGAGTAGACTGACTTGGCCTAAAGTAAAACTGTTTCTAAAAAAACATTTTAATGACACTCAGTAAGCAATATATTTCAGGTGGCTTTGACTTGTATCAAAGTATTATATTAGACCTTCTTTAGTGGAAATTAGGTGTTTGGTCTTGTTTTATTTTACAGGATTTGTGTAGTTTTCAGATTTTTACAGAAATTTGATTTCTTGCTATAGATAAAAATAATGAAGAATGTTTTGCTTTTCTTTCTTAACCTCTAGTTTAGACAGGGGAAAATAAACATATGTATTTGACAATTTGTACTGTTTGTCAGAGAATATAATACCAAGGAGAATATCTGGACATTAGGTGGTTAGTGATATTCTACCCCCATTTTACAATCATAAAATACATTAATGTAATGAATTGATTATATTGAAAATCAGTGTCAAACTGCTTTTTTTCTTGTCTTTAAGTGCAAGCAATTTCTAGCAGTTGTTACTGTTATTAAAAATTAAAATTGTAAAACATAATTATAAATTATATGCAATTATATATTATATTTGTATATAAATATATTGTACATACATATGTCTGTATATAAAATATAAAATTTAAACTAACTACTATTGGATGAAATAGAAAGAAATGAAAACATTGGGGAAAATGGTTAACAAAAGCCAAAGAAGTATGGTCAAACTCACTTATCTGTATTCTTACACTGATTCCTGTCATAATGTCTGATGTCTTCCCATAAAATAACCACAAGTTCAATTTACCAGTGGCCTACTTCTATTCCCTGCTCCCTAGAGACATTTTGTACTATAGATAGATGTGTAGTAAGACACGGCCTGCATAGTAAAGAAAAAGGGGCCTGATTTATCAGTCTCTGAGATGCGTAGAAAAATGAGAAGAGAATACCATGTGGGAAATTCTTAACTTTTTTTAGAGTAATAATGTCAAAAAAAGAGAATTATAAAGTGGATGTTTATTGGAAAATAGGCAGAACTGCGTAAACTAACATAAAAATCATTGCAACATATCTTGAATTTAATAACAAATATAATGATGTGCAGTCACTGACTAATTAGTGAGACTATAACTGAAAATTTTGTTGGCTCAGTTTTGTAATTTGGATGGAGTAATGAGCCTTGCAAAAATTGAAGTCCAGCATACAGCGTTGTTGGAAAACCATGAGAAGAGACAGGAGGACACCTATGGTTGCTCACAGCTTTAGTCTCACTGCTCAGATTAGCATGGAGTTCAGAAAATTGGTGTGACACTCCCATTTTGGAATGTCTCATAGAGTGATAATTGCAATATGGCAGAAGTAGATAATGGTTCAAATCCTCTGGTGGCAGAGGAGAAAGAGTTGAATCAAAGTCTCCCATAACTCGAGTGGCTATCTTTTCTAATAAATAATTTTGAAATCAATATCTGTGTCTCATACCTTTTCTTTGTGTCTGTAGAAACAGTTAAGAAGATCTCTTTTTTTTCCAGTGTAGATGAAAACTAAGCCTGACACATTATGTTCTGGCAAAATGGAATCCTTATTTTTGAGACCCCTACATTTGTACTTTGGTTTTACCAAATATAGTCAGACATATATACAATTTTAGTATATATATTCCCATAGTCCTATTATCTGAGATAGAAACCAGTTGTGAAGACAACTGAAGAAAAGATCATAAATCAGAGTACCTGAGTGAGACTAAATGGAAAATTAAACAGAACGACTTCCCTGAGTAGATCCTTATTTTTACAACATGCTGGAGAACAAAAACTTGTTTTGTTTTAGATAGTTAGAAAATCGGAATATATAGTAGGTAGATCTCATGTTGTTAGAAATTTGCTTCACTGCTTTTCTTGAGTGTTCTCTTATTCTGGGCTATTCCATCCATGATTTCTATTCTGGTTTCAAATCAGGCATATTTGCAAGAGCTGGAAAATGTGCAAGTAAATTTAAAATGTTTGCACAGTCATGAACAAAAACATGCAATCAAAACTAAAGTTCACAGTAAAGCAGAAGAGTGAAGTAGTGAATCTGGATATGAGTTCATTAAATTTAGAGGCCAGCAGGGTTGTCTACAGGTGAAACAAGATACGGTATATGTTGTTCAAACTGAGTTTCAGTCAAGGTGTCAAAGAGATCCTGTTGTCACTTGGCCTATGATACTGCTGTGTAGACAGGATGATTTTTGTTTTCTTAAAAATCATGATCCACAAATGTAAGACAACTTTTTGGTTTTCAACCTTAAGTGATAAGCTGAAAAGTTTAGTTTTAAGTTTAATATTGTTTTAAATCATGGATTTTAATACTAATAGCAAAAGCAAGTTTTAGAACAGTTAAATCATGACCTGCTGAAGGCCATCAGGGCTGCCATAATACAGGAAATCATTTATATGGTGTCAAAGTGTCTAATGTAACAGTCAATTTATAGTGTATACATAGATTGTCCTGGGGTGTGTCTAATAATAAATCTTCCACATCAAAACAGTCAAATGTGTATAAAGCCCACACATGTACATATCCATGCATATGCAAAACCAGCTCTTTAAAATGTATGTACTAAATTCTTGCCATCTATGAAGTGTCTCAAATACATATTATGATACTTACTCAGGTTTTGTTGAACATAGGGGAGTTTACAAAAGATAGGAGCTCTTAAATTCAGTTTCTAAAGTGGAAAGGGTTGTTCAAGAAATCTTACTAGAGGAAAATTTTAAAGTAAACTGTTATATTTCTATTATATAGCTTGAAGTTTCCCAATTTACATGATACCAGATGAGAACTTAAACGTCTTTGGAATCTAAAAGGATGTTCTCTTCATATGTTTTTTGGTTTCCTATAGGACATGTAGACTTAGTGATTTCTTACAATAATAATGGTAATATCATTTTATTTAGTTTTTCCCCTCCAATTTTTGGCTGGGTTTTTTTTTTCTTTGTTTTGTTGGTGGGTTTGGGTAATTTTTGAGGAGGGAAGTTCTTCAAAAAACATAATGCATACTATCTTATGTTGAATTGAATAAAGTTATTCCTACAACTGACTCTTTTTGATGCAGAACTAAAAAAAGTTAATTAATATTTTAGAGACCAAACAGAGGCTGGAGGGGAGGAAGATTATATCAATTGTCTTTTACTCTGTATTACTGTTAGCTTAATTACTAAACATATTAATTCAAGCTATAATGTCAGGTGATACCTTAGTCTTGCTTTGATTTCCCAAACAGTTATTGAATAGCTCTTCCAGACTTACAGAGCTCCTAAGAACCTGATAAAAAATTATAGTTTCATAATATTGGATTTAGATTCCTTATGTTTAATATGTAGATTTATCTTTCAAGGATTTAGATCTCAACAGGTTTTTATGAATTGCACACATCATGTCATTCTCTTACCCTTCCAGCTTCATGAATGTACATAGATATCCTCAATACTTTCTTTTTTCATCATCTGCTCTCAAAGATTTCTCTTTACATCTTATTTGTTGTGCAAACATGAAGGATTGGAATTTGACTCTGCTGTATCATATCAATGATATTTTATGATTCCTGTATCATTATAAGATTACGTCCTTACTGTGTATATTATTTCAATACATCAGTCACTATGTGACAGAAATTCATAGGGTAATGTGAGATCAGTTAGACATCTGCAACTAGATGTTCTTTGATTGTCAGGTAGAAACAGCTAGAAATAGTGGGCCAGTACTCCACTTGTGGTTTTGACTCTGAATCTTCAAGGACAAATTCTTTGTATCACAACTGGGCCAACAATGGTCTTAGCTTTTTAGACTCATTCACTGCAAATTATTATTTCAAAAGAACTGTGGTTCTTACACTGTCAGTGAGAACAGATGTATAGGTTTAGTTTGGTAAATTGCTTTTATAGGTATAACCTTACAATAACCAGCAAATCCCTTAAAAATCTATTTTAAAGAGTATGCTTCAAATTCTAAAATTAACTGCATAAATTTGATTTGAAAAGATTCAATTTAACAGTCCAAGGGCTCATCTTCATACAGTTCCTACACAACAAATGCTGAGCTCCTTTTCTAGCAACCTCTTCTACCTTACCCTGTCTGGAAACTCTCTGCAGCTAGCAAGCTTTTCAAATCACCATTGAAAAGACTGAACTGCTGAATCACTCTTTAAAGCAAATATTAAAATAGCATTTTATAATAAAAGCATCAGCTATAAAATGGGACTGGGGAAAGTGTTTCTATATTTTAACAAAAGAATCTTTTATGAAAAATATTGAAAAGACAACATTTCATGTGTATCTGATAAGCAGCACCTTGTTATACACATAAAAATAATGAGACTCTCAGCCAAGTTAGAGTAAAACATTAAAATAGCTTCTTACTATGCAGTTACAGCTTTATTTGCAGACTTAGCCCAGCAGTAATGCTTAAAAGAAATGTTTATAATGGCTTTAATTTAACAGGGGCAACTCTAGCTGCTTTTGTCAAGACATCAACTCTTAAAGTACCTTGGGTTAGGTCTTAAATTTAGGAACCTGTACATTCTTTCAAATTCAGTGACTAGCTACCATTTAAAACATCAGGTAAATGGGTAACACAAACATTTATGTCAAGTATTTTAATATAGTAACAACTCCTGGAGACTACAAGTTAAAAGTTTCAGCAAAAAAAGTTTCAGAAATGTATTAAATTCTGTCAGAATTATCATATTTCTTTTGTGGCTGTTATTATATCACATGAAAATGCTACTGCACAAAAAAAAAAAAAAAAAAAAAAAAGAATGCTACAATTATGAAACACTCTTCACAGTGTAATTTGGTAAAACATTTCTGTACTGAAGAGTAAAATAATGCAAGTGTTCACAAGTGTATTACTTAAAAGAAAAAAAAAAGTTTCATAAATCTCAAGACTATTGGAAGTTGCTTTCAATTTCTTTTTAAATATTGAATACTGTGCTTTTCCTCCACAAGGAGGACCTGGAGAACTACATGCTTGTCAGAGTCTGACCTTGGTGCTGGCGAAGGTCATGTAGCAGCTCATCTTGAGTGTTATCACCTGACACAGGGCAACCAAGGGTTCAGGTCCAACCAGCATGGGTTTATGAAAGGCGTGTCCTGCTTGAATAACCTGATACCCTTCTATGAAAAGGTGACCTGCTTAGTAGATAAGGGAATGGCTGTGGATGTTGACTACCTGGACTTCAGTAAAGCCTTTGACACTATTTCCTACAGTATTCTCCTGGAGAAACTGGTTGCTCATGGCTTGGAGGTGTGAATGCTCTGTTGTGTGAAAAATTGGCTGGATGGCTAGAGGCAGATTTTGGTGGTGGAGCTAAGTCCAGCTGGCAGACAGTCACAAGTGGTGTGCCCCAGGGCTCACTACTGGGGCCTGTTCTGTTTAATATCTTTGTCAATGACCTGGATGAGGGCATCAAGTGTACCCTCAGTAAATTTACGGATGACATGAAACTGGGTGGGAGTGTAGATATGCTTGAGGGTAGGAAGGTTCTGGAGAGGCTAGACTGATGGACTGAGGCCAATGGTATGAGGCTGAACAAGGCCAAGTGCTGAGTCCTGAATTGTATCACAACCACCCCATGCAAAGCTACAGGCTTGGGGAGGAGTGGCTTGAATGCTGCCTGGCAAAAAAGGTCCTGAGGGTGTTGATCAACAACCACCTGAATATGAGGCAGCAGTGTGCCCAGGTGGCCAAGAAAGCCAACTACATTCTGGCTTGTATCAAAAATAGTGTGGCCAGCAGGACTAGAGAAGTGATTGTCCCCCTGTACTCCTCACTGGTGAGGCCACACCTCAAATACTGTGCTCAGTTTTGTGCCTCTCACTACAAGAAAGACATTGAGGTGCTGGAGTGTGTTCAAAGAAGGGCAGAGAAGTTGGTGAGGGGTCTAGAGAACAAGTCTTAGGAGGAGTGGCTGAGAGAGCTAAGGTTGTTTAGCCTGGAGAAGAGGAGGCTCAGGGGAGACCTCATCACTCTTTACAACTCTCTGCAGGGTGGTTGTAGTTAGGTGGGGGTCGGTCTTCTCTCCACTGTAAAAAGAGATACGAGAAGAGGAAAAATCCTCAAGTTGTGCCAGAGTAGGTTTAGGTCGGACATTATCACTGGAAGGGCTGTTAAGCAGTGAAGCATGCTGCCCAGGGAAGCTTTGGAGTCACTATCCCAGAAGGTATTTAAAAGACATATAGATGAGCTGCTTAAGGACATGGTTTAGTGGTGGGATTGGCAGTGTCAGGTTAATGTTTGGAATCAATGATCTTGAAGGCCTTTTCAAACCTAGACAATTCCTGGATTCTCAGTAAAGGTGGCCACATTAAATTTCTTCTTTGTTATAGTACACGTTAACTACATTTAAACAACTTCCATCAGGTAAGTAAAGGTTTATATAAAATAAAATAAACATTCAGTTGCAATCCATTCTGAACTACTTACAGAAAAATTTGACATCAATTTAACAATATAGCCCCAGAAAAATATAGGACAGCCTAATGCAATGCATTTGCAGGGTGGCTATAAACCTCCCTTAATGAAAACCCTGTCTTTAGACTATTTATTTTTATCCTCATATATTTGAAAGTACATTTTTTTTGTATATACAGCATCTGAACAACATAACTTACTCCGTTTCATTCTACTCATCATCCAGCCAGCTCTGTTAACAGAATCTGTCTTTGCTGAACTCATTATAGAATCTCTTTTAAGAAAATGTTGCTATTCTTTTCTCTTGGTAAATTATTTGCCATTAGTGTGGCTTTGCAAGTGCTCATCTGGTCCTTTCTAATTAGCAACAAATATTAAAGGATAGTTTATCTAAGAAGATCAATAGGCTGACTGGGAAAAAAAAATATTTGCATTTCATTTAAAAACTATTAGAAATACAGATTTGGTTACTGGTAGTGCAGGAGAGAATGGGAAAATAGCTAACTGTTTAGCTGAGCCGTTTGGGTGGTTGAGATTCAGATCTCTGCTCTGAGTTTAGACAGATCAGCACTTGAATCACTGTTCCCAACTAATGTTCTGATCTTTTGATGTGGCAACTATGTGCAAAGGATTCACTTTTCACCAGAAACTACACCTCAAGCATAAGAGGCCTCCCTGGTGCATGATCTGTCAGTAGAAATATGCTTTAGTTAGATGTTACGTTTTTCCCTCATAGGTGCATTCCCTCTTCAACCCAAATACTGCAAAATGAGTTTTGTGATAATTCTGAACCATATTATCACTTTCTGTCCCTTTATTGTTTAGAAATTATCATTGGGCTCTAAGAGTGGGAAGACAATGAAATATATCATGGTCAATTGTTGTGGCAGTGTAACATCACATGAATATATTTGAGTATTGGTTGGAGTCTTTTTTCTGTCACTGCAGTGAATTATTTGCTATGATTTTTCTCTTTGTGCTAAATATAGCCTTGACTTTGCTAAATCAAGTAGCCTGAACTATTAGAATTTTTTCAGCTTTTTTTCCTTCGCTTTTCCATTTGTGTGCTGAATGTGGATTTGTTAGGTACCCCAAGATTCTGTATGGTGTACATTTCATGGAAGCCAGGGCTTGGTTTTGTTTCTTAAACACAAGACCTTTGAGATGTCCTAATTATCATGTCATGGCTTCCAAATGCCTATCCAGAAGAGTACAAGAGTTCCATGGGTCCTTTATCATCTTTATGACCACTTTCATCTCTTAGACATTGTACAAATACAGACGTCTTTGTGTAGGTATGTAAACCAAGTCCTCAGAGTAGTAATCAAGGCATTTATACTGAGGTGCCTATTAATGAGCTTAAGGTCCAAATACTTTTGGCTGATCAGCTAAATTTCTCTCTAGACTCTTTTTGACTGTATTAACTGGGTCTGCAGAACAGGATCTGCAGTAAATAGCTTAGATGTATATACCTGACTTAAGTTATTTCAACTGAAGTTGTATTCCACTCTTTCAGACACTTCATCAGCTGATATTCACATGAACCTAGGCAAACCTTCAACTTACCCTGTATTAGAATGTGTCTTTATGATCTTAAACCATCAACATCCATGTAGAAATCACTGCTTCTTACCTTGAACAGCAACATGTGAACACAGAGCAAGTGTGGGAACAACTCAGCAGCTCAAAGCCATTGGTACCTTCAGCACTCTGACAATTACTCTGTTTCATTTTGTCTGTTAATAACTACAGTCATTTCACCTGCAGGGCTGAGGTAGGGTGATACTGTCTCCATATGGTGAAACAAAGAAGAATCACTAACTAGGGATCAGAACTGCTTTATGGACACCTATTTAGCCTATGGGCTTGATCTTCATGCCTTCAAAAATTACCCCCTCTGCTTTGGGTCTGGATGCCAGTGCACATTACCCTGATCTCCCATGCATTTCACAGAGTCTGTGAGAAACCAAGGAAAACCATTCTCCAATAATTGTGCCAAATGTGAGTGGACATACGAGGCTACCATTTTTCAGCTTTGTCCTGGTTTGAGTGAGAACAGAGCTAATTCTGTTCAGTAATTTTACTTTTCAGCTCAGTTCTTCTAACTAACTGCACTTTCTGAAGGTAG
>WTSP01003730.1:0-11003 GCA_025331215.1 Actenoides lindsayi | reverse complement strand
TATATTTGTATATATTCCATTTTTTATGATTATTAATTTCATTTTCATTAAAGTTGTTCTAGTTTCCTTTTCTAATCGCTAAGTCTCTCTCTCTTATTCCCTTTCTCCTTCCCTTTGTGGAGGGAGAGGGGTTAACAGAGAGTGTCTGTTATAGGTCTAAGGGGCTGCCCTGACCCTAAACCGTGACAGATTTCTCACTCAAACCAGGACAAACATAAAGAAAACAAGCAAATTTAACATTATGTGCAAAATGGAATCATATATACATATTTTTATAAAAGTTATAAAATAAAGACACTTAAATCTGCCAGCTATGATTTGAAAAAAATTGAATATGAAATTATAGATTAATATAATTGTAAAACATGTAACTTTTGTTTTTTCACAAGCTTTCTGAGCTTAGGAACTGTTCACAGAATGCCTCTCATAGGTGTTTCTGTCTACCTTAGTCAAGCAATGTGTGTCCTCACACATCTTCACAGCATTTACACTGAGAGAGTGTACAATGAATTGTTTAGCATAGTTTTTTTCAGAGATGCATACAAGGCCTAACTTTCAGTTTATTTGAACAAATATTTTAGCTCCCTGTTTTCTCCATATGCTACGTTTTCCAGACCAGACTTGCAAATTGTATTTCTATGTTCATGCAAACATCTCCACTGAAGCTTTCCATATTTAAATACAAATTGATTACTTACATGAACAGAAGCTTTGGCTGGGGTATTTTTCTCCCATGGAGGGCAGGTGACTCTATTGCATTGGGATGCCAGTGGGAGTGGTACTTGGCTGAGACCTTGGCTTCTACTGTCAGCAGTACCCTGTTATTGCAATGGGGAGGACAAAGGAACTCGATGAGTGGAACTGCAGATAAAAACCAGAAAGAGAAATAGGGAAAACAGCTTTAATGGAATAATGGCATAGAATTAAAAGCTAGGTGAAAAACTAAGTGGCAGAAACAGTGCAAATCACATAGATTCAGTTTTATGTTCTTTCCTTAAATTAAATATCACCATAGGAAATTAACAAACAACTTCCCAAAAACTGTGTGTCCTAAAAGACTTTAGTCAAGCACCATCTTCATTGACTTAATTTTCTCAAGAAATGATGCTTCTCACAGCTGGTTCATCCACAGCCTGTAATTCAATTTACTACCCAAGAAAAATGGTTGTACAGAGTCAGGAAACTGAGTAGACCCCACTAAAATCTGGTTTAGTCAGTTTTTGTTTTTCTTATCTGATCCAGATGTAAGCAATGGTGGTTCATATTCAAGATCTGATTCTATAATGACATCTCAGGTTAAAAGGAAGTTCAGTGACATACATGGGGCAGTTGCCATATTACCTCCCAAAAGTGAAAAGACTTTTTTTTAATGGTATGCTATAATCAGATAAGTCAGGAAAGCTTCAGTTTTACATTGTTAAAACTTTCACTTTTTTTTTTTTCTTTTTTTAACAGCTTGCAGCTGTATGAGTTTTTGCTATGATAAAAAGAATGTAAGAAACATGAAACATTTAGCCATAAACACCTGCTTTTAGCACCCCATGAGGAATCCAGGCCTCGGAGATATGCCAAAAACTCAGTGCTCTGGAAAGAAGAGTCAACACCATGTGTGTTTGGCAGCTGCAAGTGTTTTTATGAAGCAAATTTCACTGCTGAGGGCCCTGCCTTCTGAATACATGTATTCATACTGAGTGCTTGAAGCAGACGTTGTGAATTGTCCTAATATATGTTCAACTTGTATGTACATATTTTTTTTTTTTATCAGATTCACTACAGCTGACAAGATTTGAATACTACCATACTAAACCAAACCTGAATAACTCTCCTTCCCAAATTCTGTATCTCTGCATAACAAATAGGCAATCAGAACTCAAGTTAAAATGTAGCTTTTGCCTTTATGGAAAAATCACAACAGCTAAAATTAAAAAATATATTGTCTATGAAACTAATAAGAAACAGAATTGCATCATTAGTCACAAACACCATATGAAAATAAATTCTACTTCATGCCAAATTGTCAGAGGAAATAACAATAATAAACTAAGATCTCTGTTTTTCAGAAAATCTTAAAGAGTTAGCAATGATGATGTCCAACCTTGCTACTAAAGCAGGTTTACCTCAAGCAGGTTGCACAGGAACATGTACAGGTGGGTTTTGAAAATCTCCAGAGAAGGAGATGCCACGACCTCTTTGAGCAGCCTGTTCCAGTGCTCTGCCTCACTTAAAGTCAAGAAGTTTTTCCTCATGTTCAGGTGGAACTTCCTATGTTCTAGTTGATGCCCATTGCACCTTGTCCTATCACTGGTGTGTTGGTTTAGAGTTGCTCTCTTTAAGCCCTCTCCCCACCACCTATCAGGAGGGAGAAGAGGCAGAAAAGTGCAAAAATCCTGAAGGTTGAGGTAAGGAGGGTATAATTCCATGGTGTAGGAAGAAGGGAGGTGGAAGCGATAAACAACAGTGATAAATAACAGTAATGAAACAATACACTCCAAGAAAGAAGAGCTAATTACTGGAGAAAATGCAGCAGCACACACCGCCCCCCCTTTCAAGGGCCTTGCCCAGCCTGCCACCTGCCCTTATATACTGGGCATGATGTCAGTATGGTATTGAATAACGCATTGTCTGATTTGGTTGTCTATCTTGATTGCCCCCCGACCCTCCCCAATACCCTGACTCCTGGCAAAATATAACTCTACCCTGAACCACCGAAAAGAGTCTGGCCCCATCATCTGGTCATAAGCTGTTGAAAGGGCTGGAAAGCATGTCCTGTGAAGAGCAGCTGAGGGAACTGGGTTTGGTTAGTCTAGAGAAGAGGAGGCTGAGAGGAGACCTTATTGCCCCCTACAACTACCTAAAAGGAGGTTGTAGCGAAGCTGGTGTTGGTCTCTTCTCTCAAATTAGTAATGATAGGGCGAGGGGAAATGGACTCAAGTTGCATCAGGGGAGGTTTAGATTAGATATTAGGAGGAAATTCTTCACTGAGAGGGTAGTTAGGCACTGGAACAGGCTACCGAGGGAGGTGGTGGAGTCACCATCCCTCGAGGTGTTTAAAGAACGAATAGATGTGGCGCTTGAGGATATGGTGTAGTGGTTAGAGAAATGCTAGGACAAAGATTGGACTTGATAACCCTGGAGGTCCTTTCCAACCATAATGATTCTATGATTCTATGATCTTGACTCCCATCTTTTATATATTTATATGCATTGATAATGTTCTTCTCTGTCTTCTCTTCTTCAGGCTAAAGACCCCAGGTCTCCCAGCCTTTCCTCATAAGGGAGACACTTCAGTCAATGAACAGGTGTTTTATATGGTGTTTGTGACTAGTATTAATACACACATAGACACACTGAACATACATTGAATATACGTCTGTGGTTATATATATCTGTGCACATATATATTGGGTATGCACAATATAATGCAAGAAAATATTCATGGCTGCCACTTGATTTGAAAATAATTTGCCTTCTCTTATATGAAAGTAAGCAGCAATTGTTTGGAAAGGATGACGTTTCAGAATAGCGGATATGGTCAGCTGTGGCTGAAGCATGTACTTCAAACTCTATGTAAATTGATCTAGTTCACAAAGGTTTTTGCTACACAGAGGCTGGAGCTTTTAATACTTTCTTTAGTAATGAGGCCACAAATACTGTTACTCCTTTGACAATTTAATGATAGGTTTTTATTGTGGTCTTTGGGATATGAGCTAGAGTAACTCAGTAGGGTATTTTAACACCATTTTAAAGTGTTTATAAAACCGCAGATCCAGAATTGCAAATTCCACACAAGTTACTTTGCTTTATTATGTTTGACCTACTGGATTTAGCAAATTTATTGCTCATGAACATTCAATGCAGCACCCAAAAACCTTAGTTAGCATCCCTGCAAGGTAACAATATTCACTCTCAAAGATTTAACTTCAGCTGATGTTAGTTTACACCCAGAGGGACTCTCTGAAAATACTTACAGTTGTACATCCTCGTAAAAAGACAGAAGATTAAATTTTGTGGAATTATAGAATCATTTTGATTGGAAGACACTTTTCAGATCATCATGTCCGACTGTTATGTGACATTGCTGAACCTAATGGAGTCATGAGTATAAGTCAGTGGTGAACTTGGCTCACATCCATAATTGCCTTGAGATTAGATAATCTGCGGAGGCATCGCATCAGATATAAATACTTACTTTCCCATTAAGGAAAGACAACAATTTGAAAGTAGAAAGCTTCATTAAGGGGAGTTACTGGTGTTTATCTTTGATTATGAACTGCACTGGGAAGCAATGCTGGTCAATCAAGTACTGTTAGGCAAACTGTCAAGTTAAGAGGTAGACACTGAGAGGCATGAGAAACAAAAAGAAATTGACTGTATTTCATTGTAACCACTACTCTCCTTCCTTTATAAAAGAAAAAAAATCAAAGTGAATATTCTCATTAGAAGAGATATTACCTATAGATAATTACTTCTGTAGTAATATAATATCAGGTAACATCTTAGGTTCATGCATGGTTTTGTGGTTTATTTCTGTATATTATGAATGTCTACATTGTTACTTAGGCAAAAATTTCAAAAGTTCATGCTATCCACGTTCAAGTTAAATGCACAGGCCTTGGCCACAAAACCATTTTACAGCAGCCCAAAAAGCTGTCAGCATGCTTAGTGCCAGAATCCTGAGTGAAACGCATGCAGAGTCTAACGGGTTAAACAGTACAGCCTGTATAGAATACTATAAACATTTATTTATTTAAGAAATTAAAAATGCCCACTCCCAAGGATTTATTCTTTTCTAAGAGGCCAGTAGAGTTTAGACATACAATTCACTACTTTTAGGAAAAGTTCTGCTTTCCTGTGCTAAAATGCACATTTTTCAGTAATTGAGAAGGTTTTTTTCATTTTACAATATTATTTTAAAAATTGCAAGTGTTGCAGCTTCTCTAAGCTACCTTAAGCTAACAGTTTTTTTCTTGATTTCTTTCAGTACCATACATTCTTACTTCTACTACTGTGGATTACATGGCATAAACCATTCATGTGAGAAACTTGGGAATATTAAAAACTATCACTTTTTAGAGCACTGCTTAATTTCCATATGTATAGGGTATATATATATACTATGCAGACAATGCATATGTACTTGCAGATGCATGTACAAAACCATATATATATAATCATTATATTATTTGAGTGCAAACTGCTGAGTATTTTTTTTTATAGAACATGGAATTTATTTGTTGTTTTGTCTCCCTTTAATGTAACTGAAAAATTTGATCTAAAATAGGAGTTACCAAAATTTTTCAGATTTGCAGAGAAAAACAGCTGCTTGCTGCTGTCAATAATGTTGTTTAGCACAGTCTTCCTGAACTGGATGCTATATGTGTTAATTGGCTAATGATTAATTCAAACCCCCTGAATTACTGTAATCTTGTGATAAGCAAATCTATGTACATGATGTTTTCCTCTCAAAAGGAAGCTGTCTACATTATATCTTGTGTCAAAGGCTTATTCTCTTAAAACAGTAAGCAGCTCAATAAAGAAAATGAAAGGTTCATGATTCATTTTAGAGCAATTGTTTTGACTTCTGTAGCAAAAATGCTACCATTCTTTCTTTCGATGGATATACTGTCAGGAAGAGCATAGAGAATTACCACTTTTCCCAGAAATCCCTCTTCAGCCTTAGTGCATTCTTTTTGATAATTTCTGTTTTGGTAACTGCTGGTTTGGCACATTTGTAGGTCATATATATTCTGCTGAACTTGTATTATCCAATATTCACATAATCAATATGAAGCATTAACACATACATAGAGGATACATCTAAGGCATGCTCCTATTGAACTTTTTTAATTACCATGATTCCTAAATCTGCCCTTTAATCCTCTCCAGATTTTCAGATAAATAAGACTGCTACTTACATGCAACAACAATGACATTTTGAGCACACTGTGATAAAGGTCTTGTAAATCAAATCACGATGTAATTATCCTTTAACACTCGAGTCACCTTCATTATTTACGTACACTTTTAAGAAACTGTTAGTGTAGTCTAGGACTGCAAACAGTTACTTAAACAAAGAAAGGGGGTTTGTGTGTGCAGTTCTTGGGTAAGAACTAGCCTCACTTTGCCAAGGAAGCAGTGTGCTAATCTATTACATCAGAGAACTTATTATTCACAGATGTTTGTTTACCCACAAAGGTCTTGAACTAGCTCCTCTGAAGTCAATTGGAGTTTATCTTCTGAATGGAAACAGTGAGTCTGGCAGCTAAACTAATCTGAAATTGCTGTCCCTGCATTGACATTGAGGTCAAGAATTGGTAGGCCTAATTGCAATAAACTACAGTAAAAGTCTCTTAAGGATTCTTAGTGTATATTAACTGTGGGTTAATATGAACTTCTTGCAGAGTTGAGTAATACATTTGAAGCATCATTTGAAAAGTAGTCTTACAAATATTTATTGAATTATTTTTAAAATAACGGGTTTTGTCAGAATTAAGTTAAAGAAATTGTTCCTTAAATTATATGTTGACCAGGTTACTGAGATCTATTACAAATTATTTGTATATGACATCTACAGGGATATCTGTTGAATACATCACCAGTATTTTTAGAATTGATTCATATTGAATAATTAAGGTTTAAAGCTTAAAATTAATCATATTTCATTATTTTAAGTGTCCATTCATTATGAATTCATTCAGCATTATTACAAGAGGTATATGGTTCACGACAAAAGCTAAGCAAAGCTTTGAAGAATGCGTTTAATTTGATGCACTATAAAATGTTACAGTGGAATAATAAAACTCCTAACAGACTTAATATACTGCACATCACACTTTAAAAAACAAAACAAAACAACACAACAACAACAACAACAAAACCACCTAAACCAACCAAATTTTTTTTTAAATGAAAACCTGATGCATATATGATTTGAAAGCCTGTTAAATGAATAACAATAGAGCTCATTTCCCATAATTAAGGAAATATGCAGAGGAAGAAGCACATGAAACATAAACTCTTTCATACACTTACTGAGTGATGGTCAGGATACAGAAGACCTAGAATGTGATCAAGACCCCCCTTTGCTTATTTCAGAGTAATTTTTACTTAGAAATTCATAAAACAAGATTTTGCTTTTCTGCAGTTATAGTAATGTCATATTCTTAACATCCCTTACAGCCTTGATAGTAGTTTCTCTCTTTTGTACTTTTTCATTTTGTTTTGTCAGGAGATTACTGTCGGAGTAGAATGTTATGTACACAGGAAAATTCTTTTCATTAGTACAATACTATATAGTTCAGAAGAACTGTGCAGCAGCTTTGGTTTAGGCCAACAGCAGTTTATTTCTTGGCTCATAAATGACTTGCCATTTAAAAACATGTAAAAACCACATACACAAAACTTAGTGAAAAAAACATATGTAAAAAAAACCTTTACGAAATTTCAGTTTGGAAAATACTGTTTCCTGTCACCTGAATCTAGTAACATCCATAGTGATTATTAACACATTAATACACAATATGCATATATTTTTATTTTCAAATACATTTTCTAGTTTTTAATCACTGCATTTAGAATGATGATTTTAGAATATTGTACACATGACATACAGAGAAAGAGATTTTAGATATAAGATATAAGGTTGTTTATCAGTATTTTAATTCTTTTTAGCAACACTATCCAAAATACCAGTTGTGGACAAGCTGATTTTTACTCATAAATACTTGATAATTTTTTCTGAAGCTCAAAGATTATCATCAATGTTAATTTTAATAATACATTAGATATGATATAATAAGTACAATGAAGAGCCAGTTTTGGTGGAATATGCAAACTTATGTAGGCAAAGATGTTAACCAGACCAGCTGACTTATAGTATTAATAGTTAAATGTGATTTGGATTTTTAAGCAATGGCCATTCTCTTAATGCTAAAATATATTATTTTCTTAACTAGCTATTAATGATCAAAATAAAGATAATAAAGTCTATGAACTATGGAATTCTACATCTTTAATAACATTCTATTTCCTCATTTTTGCTATCCAAAGGAGAGTTTTATAAGAAAAAAGCTCCACTTATTTTGATGTTTTAGGATGATATTAACTATCATTAGAGATGATAGTTAAAGGGAATAGGTAAAAAAGCTGGTTAAGATAGATTGATGTTGTGGCTGTGGTTGTTGCTGTGGATATTGTTGCCACAGAAACATTCCAGTTCCACTTCCTTAAAGAAAGACTGTGTACAAATTGAAGATCAGAAAGGTAGAAATAAGTTGTGGAGTGAAAAAATGAAGCACCAGTAAGCCCACACATATAACATTATAGTTTTGTTTGGAAAGTTGGTGGTGAAAGTATCTCAGAGTCCTTCTGGTCAGCATGGTTGAGATTTTCTTTTACCCTGAGACACCAAAATTTACATTTATACTTGTGGGTAAAGTGTCACCATTCCCAACATTTCCCAGGACATGAGATTCATGTGGTCAGCATATTCTAGGGAGTTTTTAATCTATCACCTATTAGGTACATAATAGTAGGGAGAGTGTCCTCTTGACAGTGGAGTTGGCCTATCCTTTTCTTATTTTGTTTACCAGTTTGGCTACATTTTCTTCATGACAATTTGATATGTTTCCTATTTCAGACCAATTTTTCAGATTCCCTGGAAAGTAATTGACATTTTCCATGTAATAGTTCCATCTTTCCATTCTAAAATGTGATGAGTTTAAAAACTAAATTATAACAATATGATCTGAATGTTTATTACCCTGAGCAACTCTGAGACTCAGCCTCCATACAATAGTAATGCTTGCTTGCAATATTTATAGTAACAACCCTGGTTCTCTGTGCATCTTTTCTACCTAGCAATTAGATACATTTACACATACATTTTTAATCTTTGATACACACTCACACATAAGAGAAGTCAAATAGAGCCAAATCATTTTCTACTCCATCTATTCAGTGCATCTTCTGTATTTCCATTATCTTCTGTCTTAGAAATTTTCTTTACAAACACTATTATCATAAAAATTCCATTGAAATTACAGTTGAATTTGCAGGTCCATAAAATAATATTGCTGTATGTTGAGAGCTACTTTATTGGTCTTTAGAAATAAATAAGCCTCTCATTTTCTGTTTACAAATAAGGCACAAAAAATGATTTTTAAAATACAGTCTAAGAAAGACCATTTATGATACATTTTATTGCTAAGATATGAAGTCAACATTCTTGTTCTGCTTGAATTGGTTTGCATTGGCTGCATGAATTGTACGGGCAAGAAAAGGGCAAAAAGCTCTTTACTAACCATAGCTTCAGGAAAGGCTGAGAGACCAGGGGCAGTTTAACCTGGAGAAAAGAAGGCTCAGAGGAGATCTTATGAATTTTTATAAATATCTGAAGGATGGGTGTCAAGAGGATGGGGCCAGTCTCTTCACAGTGGTGCCCAGTGATAGAACAAGGGGCAATGGGCACAAACTGTCACACAGAACATTCCACATCAACATCAGGAAAAACTTCTTTACTGTGAGGGTGACAGAGTCCTGGAACAGGCTACCCAGAGATGTTGTGGAGTCTCTAGGTCTAAAGTCTAAAGACTTTAAAAATCCACCTGGATCCTGTGTGGCCTGCTCTAGGTCTGGCAGGGAGGCTGGAGTCGATGATCTCCAGAGGTCCCTTCCAGCCCCTACCATTCTGTGATTGTGATTATCAGGGGATGGCAAACACTAGGGGGAATTATTCATCCCACTAAGATGAACACAATTGCAAAGAAGTTCTGCACAGAAGATTCAAACCGTTTCATTGTGTTCTTGTCTTAGGTGTGTGATGAAAAGTCCCTTATCTCCAACTGTGCTGGTAACCCCCTTTGCATGCAGAGGTGCTCCTGAGTATCTGTTAGCCACACATGTTGCGCTGTCTCCTAGTGGCTATTGTGATGGGCTACAAAGGATTCTGTCAGGATGGAGGTAGGAGGGAAGAAAGGATTGTTAAAGCTATACTGGGCATAGGAAGGCTTAGTCTCCTTAAAACCCTTTAGGTATTCACCAGGTCTCTATGCCAGATTTACTGAGCTGATTTGCCTTAAAGCTGTGCTCACAAAGCAGCCAGGCTTCTGTAGCAGAAGTGGACCACATGAGAAAAAACCAAGGTCAGCAGTTTAGGACTTTTGCATGCAAATAGATAGACTGGCTTAGTAACATCAGTAGAAAGCCATTTCAGTTCACATGGAATTTGGTCTGTAAAGTTTGTGAACAAAGTAAGACAAGAACAGGGAGAGGGTGAGCCTACAAAGACCAGTGAAAGGATAGACTATGATCAATGTTTTAAATGTGGATCAACAGTCTGTATTTTTCTTCTACTTGGGAACACTCTAATCCTGTCTTATCCATAATAATAATTAAAATCTATCAAATAGGTTAAGAATCCTGCTAATACAAGGTACTTTAAAACCTTGTAGAGATGATGATTTAATTCTGGTTTCCAGAAAAGGACATTACCTTCTCAGTCAACGGCAGTACTTCCAACAGAGGTCTTTTACAGCACAGGATTATCCACATACACCTTTGTTTATTTTGCATAATGGAAGAGGATCATAGCTCAAGGTGTTATGGCTTCAGGCAGCACCTGTGTAATCTATATTTACAGTGCTAAACTTCCATATTTATTTTGCTGCTCACCTGCTGAACTTGCCTCCTGTCAGGTACTATATGGAGGACGAAGTCTATTTTCAGAAAGCTGACATGTCCTCCATTTATCTTGATAAAATTATGACAACTTTTAACTACTTTTTAAGTCATAAAATCTTACAACTTTACACCTATTAAATGTTTTTGTTTAAGGACATTATTTCCATGTAACTATATGAAGGATAAAAAAGTTATGAGTATACTTTGGGTTTTATCTTTTTTTTTTTTTTTTTTTTTTTTTTTTTTTTTTTTTTTTTTTTTTTTTTTTTTTTTTTTTATTGTGTGTTATGTTTGCTGTATATACTCAAAAAGTAAACAAAATT
>WTSP01003729.1:0-11266 GCA_025331215.1 Actenoides lindsayi | reverse complement strand
TGGAGATCATATCTCATCACATGGAAGAAAAGGAGGTTATCAAGTGTAGCCAGAACGGATTTACTAAAGGGAAGTCATGTCTGACTAACCTGGCAGCCTTCTATGGTGGTGTGACTGAATTTTTGAACTTACAGTGCCAAGACACCAAATGAAAATTATCAGAACACACTGCATGTGTGGTACATACCCAAAATGTAAGCTTGTGTCAGTTTGCTCTGAAATTGAAGTGAAATTAATAGAACAAAGACATGTATACACTACCCAGCAATGTAACTCAGACAGAAACAGTAAAAAGAAAAATCAGAAAAACTGTCTAATGACTAATATATTGTAATTGAATTTAACATCTCTTTAGTATAAAAAAACCCTCAGCCCAATATATTTATTTAAGATTTACTAGCGATTCTCAACATGATTATACACCACTGCATCTCAAATTCTTTTTAAAGTAATAACAGTGCACTGTGGACTGCTTTTATGGCAGCACAAAGTCATATGATTAGGGAAAATGTTCCCCATACCAATACTGGTTCTTACTGTCTCAGACAAGCCTTTTGCTTTTTCTTCTCTGTTAAATAGTTATTTTAGAGATGCAGGATTGAAAAAAAAAATATAAAATTAAATTTAGTTTCTTTTTCCTCTGCTTTTCTTTCATACAGCATAGCAATGAACACTTCAGTCTGTTTTTGGTCAATGGCTTGGGAAGAAGCAAGGACATAATACTAATTTAAATACAGCCCAAATGTAAGCAATGTACAACATTTTGTTTTTTCCAAATAGGCCAATATACTTTCTATTACAGCAAAGCAAACCTTCACCTACAAAGTTTCAAAACCAAACATGTAGCACCTAAGATGACTCAGTATGAAAAGTAAGCCCTTCAGCTAAGGTTGCTTACTTTTATTTGCTAACAAACACCAGCTCAAGTAGCCACCTTCTTAGGGCTCCACTTCCACTATTTTTTGGGGTTTTTTTTTGTTAATGAATCTCTTCCAAGCCTTTCCTTTAATGCAAGATGATACCATGAAAGAAATGAGGGAGCTAACTGTAATTCTACAGTGTCTATGAAAGTTCCACTGAGCATGAAGATGAAGGGTCGAAAAGGTTGATTTTGTTCTGCTAAAACTTCCTTAATCAAAGCTGTATTGGAATCGAATACCAGCACTATCTAGGAAGAGACATATACCCACAGTGGCATTTCCCACAACTAACTTCCCAACAGAAACTGGCTCCTAGGTGCCAAAAAGAAAAGGAAACTGAGAAGATCTGCTTGGTATTTTCATTATACACATGCAGAAGATGGTTGCAGGGAACACAGCTAGGAGAGCGGACACAAGCTGACTAAGAGATTCTCCACATCATTTGACATTGTGCTCAGCAATAAAGGCTGGGAGAAGAAGGGAGGGAGGGACATATGCAGTGATGGCATTAAGCCTTCCCAAGTACCTGTTACGTGTGATGGAGCTCTGCTTTCCTGGGGATGGCTCTGAACACCTGCCAGCTGATAGGAAGTACTGAATTAATTCCTTACTTTGCTTTACCTATTAAACTGTTTTTATCTCCACCCATGAATTTTTATCTTCTTACCCTTCCAATTCTCTCCCCTATCCTACTGCGGAGGTGAGTGAACAAGCAGCTGTGTGGGGCTTTTTTGCCAGCTGGAGTTAAACCACAACAACACCTACCCATAGATTCAACTGGAAGTTGAAGTCTCACTTCCACCTTCTTCCCCTCTTTTTAATCTCAGACATCTTCCTTTACAAACAAGAAAGGATGGGAACAGTAGGGTGAGATATTCAACAAAATGGAGCACCAGTGGAAACCACACCTATTTACAAATTCACATGCTGCACTGAACACGCTATTCAGCGTAAACTACTATCACAATATGGTGGCAATTACCTCCCTAAAAATTCTGAATTTCTGGTTTCATAAATTTTCTAATAGCTTCAGAAATTTTCTAATGGCATACTCTTGTGCTACCACTGACATTAATCATGTAGTAACAGCTATACCAGAATTGCCTAGGGCAGAGAACTCTATGACTAATCAAAGCTGGATTCTTAGGAAAGACACAAACACACTAGAAGCCTGCTCAAAGAATGGCACTTAGGAAATAATGTTCTGTTACTGATCAACTGACCATGTTACAAAGATCTGTATATTCCTGCTGTAAGGATAATTGATTTTACTCTTTCCCTTGAGCATCAAACTAAGCATCAAGTTTGATCTTCTGCTTTTTTGTATTTTGAGTAATATCTTGCTCCTGGCCACAAAGATTTTTCAGTGCATTACCTTCAAGAATTATTTGTTGTGCAAAACAAGAATTTTAATTTTTTTTTGGTATTAGCTTTGAATGTAAATTCCAACTGCATTGAATGTTGTTTACATTTTAATTATGCCAGAACAAGTAAGAATATCTAGCCATTTTTTCATACTGTTCATTCTTATTCTGTGAATTTCGATCATGCATTTAAACTCTGCAATTCTTTTCTAAGTGTTTCTGAATTGGTGATTCATTACATTATCAAGATGGAGTATTTCACTCTTCAATATAAATTCCAAACACACACAAAACTGTCATGGCTGTTTCAAGATTATTGTTTTGTCATTACTGCAGTAAGATCAATGACAGCGTGAGAAGACCTTTTCAAAACAGATATGGTGAAGAAGAAAAAAAAAGTGGGGGAGGGGGGAAGCAAAAGACTGCATCGTAACATCCTTTGCATTCCTAAGCAGGCCTAATACACCCTGTGTACACATGCACGCCAGATTTTTTGCTGCAGAACAAAATTCTCCTGGCCAGTACTAGCCTCTGGAAGACCTCCTTCATCCACACAAATCACACTGACACCATTTCTCCAAGTTGTCTGTAAAATTAGGAGGTGGCAATTCAATCACCTTTTGTTTACAGATATTTTAAAGGAGACAGCATTAAAGCTCTGCCACAGTCAAAATGGACAATCACCACTACTCAACCCTTGTCTGCTGAGCCAAGTCATCTGACTGTAAAAGCATGTCAAACTGGTCAAAGATCTCCGCTTCGTAAATAGTTGCTGACTACTCACAGTCTCCATTGTTCTTAGATCATTTGGAAACAGCTTCCAGGATTGGCTCAACCACCTTCCCAGGGATCAAGGTGAGGCTGAGCAGTTTCCCAGATCCTACTTCTTGCCCTTTTTGAAAGGAGGAGTGACATCTGCTTTCTTCCAGTCCTCAGGCAACTCCCTAATCACAATGACATTTCAAAGATGATTGAGGTTGGCCTTGTAATGACAACAGCCAGCCCCCTCGCCACCCATGGGTGTATCTCACTAGATGCCATGGATTTGTCTATGCCCCATCTGTTCCAGTGTTCCTTACCCTCTTCTTCCTCTACCAAAAGTAAGTCATCCTTGCTGTAGGCATTTCAAACGTTCTGAGGCCTGCAATTCCGGAAGGCAAATCTTAGTAGTAAAGACTGAGGTGAAGAAGGTACAGCGCATCTCAGTCTCTTCTGTTTCCTTTGTTACCAGGTCCCCTGCCCTATTAGGCTATGGACCCACATTTTCCCTCCTCTTCCTTCGACTGCTGATATACCTGTAGAAGCTGTTCTTGCTGTCCTTCACATTCCTTGCCTTCATCAAGTCCAGGCAGACCCTGGCTGTGCTAATCCCATCCCTACACACTCACACAGTACTAGAATATAAATTAGTATTTGAACATGAATTCATATGGCTTTTGCAAGGAATATTATGCCTTACAGTCCCTGATGGAGTTCTCTGAACAGCTCTCTGGGGGCTGCCACAACACACTTGGATTTGCAAAAGTCCCTCAGTGAATGCTTTTAGGAAAACAACAGCCTTATTATGACAGAAGGTCTTGCATGGATAAGTCACTGGTTGAACTGTAAGAGGTGAACAGTAAATGAACAGCCTCCCAATGGAGGTATATCAAAAACAGAGTTCTACAGGTATTTTTGTTGGCATCTGCACTGTTCATCATATTTGTAAGTAACCTGGAAAAGAACATTTTCTTTAATTATAACATCCTGAACAAGAGAATTACTTACTGTGAAGATTTGCAGGATAAGCTTTAGACTTGATTGAGCAACAAAAAGACAAAATTTAATGTAGAGAGATGCAATACACACAGGTCAAAAAAAGTACTAATTTCACAAAGAAAATGATGGGTTCAAAACTATGACCACTCAGATGAGTTTAATGAGTACAAGAAAATTTTGGAAAAATACAGAAATATATGTACGCACCATAGCCAAAAAAGAAATTTAGAATTAGCAATGACTAGGAAACCATTTAAAAAATTAAAAAGAAAACATGATTGTGCCATTGTTGTGTGTATAAATGCCTGGTTTACCCATAGCTTGATGACTACTCAGATCTGATTGAGAGTGCTCTTAAACATCTTACAAGAGAGCCAGCAGAATTTTAAAAGGTTGCATAGGACAGCAGCAGAATGGTCACAGGCCACCTGTTGTTTCACAGAGAAGCTGTGCCATATTGGGCGGGAGGGGGGAAACAAAGAGGGGGCAATAAGAGGCTTAAAAACTCATGAACAGCTTGGTGAAAATGGATAGCAATAGAAAACTAGGACCAGATACAAAACTGCAGCAAGTGAAACTTCATAAAAAACAGAGTAAATTCTTTGTCAAAGGTTCCTGGACACTAAGAAGTTTGCACAGGTTGACAGAAATGCACTGAGGCTGAGTAAAACAGAAACGATCCCTAGCTCAGGAAGTGCTGCCAGGTGTAAACAGCTGGAAGATGTAAAAGTTCATTTGCTCTGTTTCTCCTACTCTTCTACTGTCATCACTGTGGAAGACTCAGCAGTGGTCCAGACATATCTTTGACCTCAACCATAACAGTTGTTCTGAAGTTAAATGCTTTAATAAATCTAAAAACTGAAAATAGTTACAAAGGTTTACAGACACCACTAAATAGAAGTGAAAGGAAACAACATACACAGCCAAAGATTTATCCTATCCTCTACCACACAGCTGTATGCTGAACCTACTACTTCTCTTGTGTTTCACTAAGATAAAAAAAAAATTCTAAACCAGGAACCAAACTTTCAGAATTTTGATAGGGTTTGCATCAGGGCCACCACTGTGTCACAAATCTTCCAAGACATAACCTGAAACTTAAGTTGTCAGAACAAAGTTTTGGAAAAGAACAGTCAATCTTTAAACGAAAAGCTATGGACAGCATACCTACTGCATTTGTTAATTCTCCTCAAGCAGTCTGGCAGAGCAAGCACGTAGAGATGCCACAGATGCCATGTTTAGGCATACACTGACTGACTAGCCAGTACATGCATGATGACTTGCTAACTAATTGCTGCCGCTCCTAATAGTTAAGGCATCAAGTTATAACTTCTTTCATTCAATGAGGGCATTAAATGTAGCCACTGCCTCTTTTCTACCAGTCTCTGTATTTCAAATATTTGTGTAGTATTTTATACTTTTGAGAGCTCCAGTAGTCCTAGGTAGTGACATTAGTCAACAGGCTTAAATTAAGGGTTTGGGCAAAGAAATGACAACTAAACAGACTTTTGCCTTCTCTACTCCTTTACTTAGTTTTCAAGTTTAATATTTATTTACTGAACTGCAACATTTTTAAACATCTTTTTAGCATGCAGCTTTACTCACATATTTTGTCGGAATCTGTGTGAACTGCTTGAATAACAGAAGTTCTGAGAATCACTTCAACATCTGAAGCTAGTTTCAGAAGCTAGTAAAAGGAAAAAACAAACAAACAACACAGAGTAATTTAGATTATATGTAATTATTCCTGAAGGTAGTTTCCATACTAGACAGCAATTCAAACAATAAGGCAAGTTCTGTTAGTTTGCATCATCTATACATAGCTTTTATTATGGGCATCCTGGAGTAACTTACAGGTTGATACATAACCTACCTTGGCATATAGCATAAAAGGATGGAAACTTCTGCTTAGCAACATACATCAGTATAAAATCTACATACCCAATTAAAACTGCAAACAGATACATCAGAATGCAACTACCAAAACAATAACCAGTTTTCCAAGGATCAATGACTGGTGAATGCCTCAATAACATCTGACTATCCCTAGTGAAAGAGCAATCTGGTTCTTTTAACATTCCTGCTCTTGAAATAATGGCACAAAAATAAGGGCACAATGTGACAAGAATTAAGAATACTGAGTTTTAACAAGAAAGCTGTAAAGGAACAAGGCTATATCTAAAGATTAGCAGAGGCACTGATAGTTGGCAAAAGGCCTAGAGTTCCTTCCCTCATTAAGAGGACAAGCAGAAACCTCACTGCTAGTTTTGCTGAGCAATTAAAAGAAGCCTAATACTTGTTTGCATGATGCCTGTCAGAAATAAATGAACTTCCACAAGCAAGGCACTTTGGGAGACATGCTTACACTAGGACATAGTGTGCACAAAGAAAAGTGCATCTTTGCAAGAGTTAGAGCTCAAGACTTGACATCTACGCTGCATTTCTCCTGCCCCCTCTCCCTTTAGGTGTTTGGACTAGGTAACCTCCAGTCCCCCCTACTCAATCTACTCAGTGCACATTCAGCAACTAGGTTGCATGCTCTTGAAGCACTACTTTCACTTCAGGTTTGTCTTAAAGGAATTCTGCCATTTGCTCTGAGAGTGCTTCACAAAACAAATGATAGGAAGTGGAGATAACCAAGGTAAATTTAGAAGTGCATTGCTGATCTGAACTAAGATGCTGCAGTAGATTCAGCTGCCACACCTCACACTCTAATGCTGGCAATGGTTACACCTACCTCCTTAGGTCACTACATAACTTAAGTATTTTATATTTTATTAGAAGACACTGCACCTTTCTATTCTGGCAAACTAATGAAAAATTGGTTGGTCAGTAGTCATTTTTACAGATGCTGTCCAAAGCAGAACACTAGGCCCCACATACATGGAAGCAAGTGCTCAAGTTCTCACAAGTGTGTACCATTTGATTCAGTTCCTCTGCATTTGAGCCTAATCAGTATATATATATAAAATAAATATGACAGTTTCTGTGATGTTCTGCAATTCTGTACTTGCGATGAAAGTCTAGATTTTCTTCCACTAACACATTTAATTTAGGTATCAGTTAACCCATATTAAAAAGTTACATCTGTGTATTTTGTAGGTTGCCATTCCTAACAAATACAGAAATAAAATATTACAGTAAGTATTTTTCCTGTACACCTATTAACAAAAAGCCCACCATGTAATTTAACAGATCAGACACCAAGAACACAAACACAGAAGTATTTCTATAGGGGCCTGATGATAAGAAGGTTAGGATGTCCTAATTAAATGCTCAAAATTATTTATGCTATTATTGGTGTGATGCAAAGATTTAGACTGATTTCTGCAAAGGAGTGATAGAGGCACTTTCTTCCAGCTAGTGCCCAATGACAGTGTAAATACAGTTAAAAGGCTGGATGACAAGAACTACATTATTCAGTCTGTATGAATGTTAAGAACTAAAAATATCTAGAACACAAGTTTCATTTCAGGCCTCAGTTAAGTTTTAGAAAAATGACTCAGTAAAAAGTGTGAAGATAACTGAGCAAAGATAACTTACATAAGGACTTAACAGAATTTATACTCCTTGTAAGACACCATGAGGAAAGAAGCAGCAAAAAAAACCCAGTAGTATAATTAATATCTCTATATTGCAACAGTCATGATCATTTGGCTGGTTTTTGCCTCCCACAAAAGAAGCTACCTCATTTATGATCAGAAATCAAAAGAACTTCTCATGTTTGCCAGCAACTGAGCAGATTATTTAATTCATCTTTCTGTGCTTGTCTGTACAACAGAGATGAGGTAAACTTAGTATCTGTCTGAGCTATGACCACTTATGAGCAAAGTATACAAACTGTTTGCATGAAAACAGCAATATAAAACATTTTCCGTAATTTTATTATAAGCTTCAAAATAAGCATACTGAACTACCAGAAGACACCTTCTCCTTATGTATTTTTCTATGTGCAAAATTCTGTAACATACTGTAAATAGCAACGGAGGTATCAATATATTTATAAACAAAGATCCATGTAAAAGCCTTCTCAAACTCACCTGGCTCCCACAATGTCTCAGTAAGTACTTAGATTGGTTTAGAGATCCTTTAAGTAAAATATCACATATATAAGTATTCTTATGCAAAGTAGAAAAAAAACCACAATAAAAACAAGAACTACCTCATTTATCTTCTCTTCAGATTTCTCATCTCGATTATTTCTGAATTCTTGATTTATCTTTTGTCTTGCAGCTAAAGTAGACAAAAAACCAATCTGAGTTGTGAACAAAAAAAAATTATCTTGTCTTTGTCACTGCCTCAAAACTCAGAACCCTAAGTCCTTCACAGTACCTTCCTGATGCACTCTGACTGAAGTATTTTAATGTAAGATTTCCATGGAATTCGGGTCCTGTCATATTTTGACTGGTATAGCAATAAAATATGTTTGCCAATCTAGCATTCTGAGCTTCAAAAATAACTAACACACAGAAAGCACTGCTAAAAGTTTCTTTACTAAAAAAGAACTCTTAATCCCTAGTTCCAAATCCTAGTTCCAAAAAAAGATGCGTTTTTCTTAAGAAATATGGTTTGACTCAAACAAACAGGTTTTTTGGTTTCAAATTAAAGGATGTGTGGTTATGGACACACAAGTTTTTCCAATGACTACTTTTAAAATGTTGAAGGGAATAACTTAAAGATTATGTTAAGAATTCTCTTTCGGTTTATTCAGAGAAGAAAGTTCCACAGAAAGATAGGTAAGCATGCACCACACACACACACACACAAAAAAAAAAAAAAGCAACTCACCTTCAAGGGCTCTGGTATCATTTTTAAAAACTTCTTGCCTGGTTCTGTGTAATAATTTAAAAAGCTTCAAAACCTGTCAATACAACAGCAATAGAATCAGCTTGTTTCCTAGCAGGATTTTTAGCTAAGATGAACATGTTGCAAATAAGTGTTCTCGTTGATCTTTCATGTTCTTTCCATTTAGTACAGAATGTGGTATGGAATCAGTAACTAAGATACTCTACCTCAACTCCTGATCAAATACTTAGCAGCTAAAGCAGCTGTGAAGAAATAAGAATCCTAGATAGTTTCAGATGTTTCAAATTAATCTAAGATGCTAGAGAGTACTAGCACTACCTTAAGAATCATTTGACATAACAGGAATATAATCCTGAAAAAACACTGATGTAATTTACCATGTCAATATCAAGTAAACCCAAAAGAATTGGGATAAAAGTCAAGTTGCCTGAAGGAACTATTAAGGCTATATACACCACTGCATATTCTCCAATTATGAAAAAAAGATAGAAATACAAATGGCTAAACTATTCTCACACTTAGAAACCAATGTGACAGAAGTGAATTTTAAAAGGATCTCAAAGTGTGTATTAAATTAATTCAACTGCTATTTTTCATGTTTCAATATATTATCTGGGCATATCCTTCCATAGGTGATGTGGCAAAACCAACACAAGGCAAACTCATTCCCTACGTATAACTGACAGATCATCAAATCTTTCAGAAAAAGCAAACACTAAAATAAATACAATTCATTATGTAAAGATGACAAACCTCAGTATGTACGTAAAGCAAAACGCTTGAGAACCACAGCTCAGAGTCATGTAGTTTTGGCTCTGTCTTCATACAGGCTAATGAATTACAGAAATCCTCAAATCCTTCCCAGACATTCTCTTATTTGTCAAAGACTGACAAGAATCTCTGACAAGCACCAAGAAGGAAAGGGGGGAAGAAAAAAAGGAAAAAAAAAAAAAAAAAAAAGGAAAATATTGCAAGATACCTTTTGAAGTTATTTCTAGTACACCTAGTGTGTTTTGGCATCTCTAGAAGGCACAATTCCAGGTATTTCCTGATAATCTTAAATATTCCAAAAATTTCATGGAAGGTTATAGAAGAAAGTCAAGGTTGAACTGAAAAATGACCATCTTCTTCATGAGCATGCTCTGTATCTGTGAGCTGGAGATGCAAACATGTCTGCCCCCTAAAAGGCTATTTAATAAAAACATCCTGGCAGAGCTCTTTAAAAAAAAAAGTGTCGCCTCTGCTTTGAGTCTGTCAATGACAGAGAGAGAACCGGCAAGCTTCTCTGAAAGCTTTTACTTCCAACAGACACCAACACATTTTTAGATTTTCAAGCTAAGTTCTCACACTCCACTCAGCTGGTCACTTGGCTACACCTTGAAATAATTCATGCAGAAGTGTACACATGCAAAAAGGAAGTTTTTAGGAAGAAGACATAAAACAGAAAGAAAAGGCAACCTTCCAGTTCAGTACTACTTCTTCGACATAATACTACCACAGCTTTAGTGCTATTAAGGGATTAATCTAAAATAAGAACAAATTCAAATCTTGCTTCACCACGTGGATTAGACGACGTCATAATTGCTACTGTAAATTGTCATTTAGCATCCTCTTGAGTATATGCTACTGAATACAGTAAAGTTAACATACAGATGGTTTTCAGCAAAACACACGTATGGTGAAGTGTGAAGAAGTGTTTTATGGTTATTCTGAACATACTGATCAATCATTTCCAGGCATCTTCCTCTGATATTTGCCTATTTCTGCAAATCCCTCTTGGCAAGTTCTTCACCACACCAACCACAGAGAAGTTATATTAGATGACTTAGAAGCAAGATACATTAATACAGTCTCCTTCATGCCCTACAGCCACCTAGTGAAACACAGAACTCCCCTAACACCTCAGTGTATCAGTACTCCAATACTAGGTTTCGGAACTCTTCTGAAACAGGGGCTCAACCCTCCCCAAAAGTACTGTATACTGTAAAGATGAAAGATTTAAATAATTCTTCGTTTTTCTTCATCTGACCCTCACAATTCACTCTCTTGGTGTATTTTAATCTCTATGCAATTGTCATCTCTCAGCTTGTTCCCTTCTTCCACAACAGCCTTTGCACGCAAACCCATACTTTGGTATCGAGTTATGTGTCCTTGCCATTTAAGTTTCTGCCTGCTGATGCTATAAACGCCAGGAACGGCTAGATAAAATGTTCTTACTCTGCAGTGACACAGGAGGAAAAACCTCCCGAGTAAATTATTAGTGTCTAGTTACTATTTGCAGCCTGACCTCGCAGATTCGCGGGGAGACAGGTCCCGTTTCTCCGGTGCTGCACGCACCCCCACCTCCCAGCACGCTGGGCACCAAGCGCCACCAGCAGCACACGGACAGGGCCACCACCCAAATCACACCAAGACGGC
>WTSP01003728.1:144774-164010 GCA_025331215.1 Actenoides lindsayi | reverse complement strand
GACTGACTGCCTACTATCGGTACTGAGTCCCAGCTCCCTACCTCCCTCCCTCCCTCCCTCCCTCCCTCCCTCCCTCCCTCCCCTGGACTTTTGCAAAGGAACCTCTCTGTAGATAAGAATTTATCTGATGGAGGACTTCTCAGCAGCAGCTCCCTCTTGTCAGTGTAAAAAAAGTTCCTGTTAGAGAGCCAGGGGCACTATTGTAAGAGCTGACAAGTTTGGGCTGGTGGAACAGTCTATTATGCCCTCATGACTAGGAGAGAATCTCTGCATAATTAGTCCTAGATCTAGGAAAGTCATAAATTAACTTGACAGCCACTTCTCTGAGTGAGCAAGTGGATCACCTGAATATGATTGTGCTAGAAGATCTTCATGAGAACTGTAAACTTACCCTTCAAGTTAATAATATTTTGCTTAAATCCTATGCAGGCCTATATAGACACAACATCCTTGGGCAATTTCCCTGTACTTGCTCATGGCCAAACAAATACAAACAGAACCTTAGCAAAGAGCTTCTTACCAGTTCTCAGACCTCTCTGTCACCTCCCCGACCTCCACCCACTCATTTCCTTAATAGCACCTTTCAGCAGTTCTTACCACACCACCGAAAGAGCAGGTGCTAATTCTAATTCTAAATAAATATTTCCTGAGTTCTTTATGGTCAAATCTAAACCATAGTAAACTTCTTCAAATTTCCTGCCATCCCATCCTGGGGAAACAGTGAGAGTTCAAGTTGTCTTTTTACATTCTTCCTACTAGATAAGATGGTTATTAGTACAATGCACCTACATCCCACAGTGCTCTCACACTAATTAGACTGAAGGCTGTCTAAAAGCAGAGCTGGTCGTTGTGTTTGGTGTGCAGTGTCATGGACCCAGGCTCCTGTTCTCATACTATATAAAAAGGCAGTAATAGTCCAACATATATCTAGATGCCATCAATCTTGTCTTTGAGATAAACTTTAAATCTGTTGTTGAGACAAGATTGAATATTGGTTGCCCTTCATCTCAGAACATTGTTACATTAGGTACACTAGTCAGCTTGCAGTCGTTCAAATGCATGTAAATATATATATACACACAAAAAAAAATGTTTACTCTCTGCTGCATTAGCCTTAACTGAGAAAGCCAACGTCCAGCACGCTATTTTCTGATCACTCCACCTTTGCTTCAGTAATACTCAGATGGAATACAGTGAGAGGAACATTATGCAGTGCACACTGATATATCACCCTGACCCTAAACCTTAGAGTACATCAGACAATATTAGGCGGTCAAATTATACTCAGCTCAACATAAACACTTAAAATAGATGAACCTCAAAGAAGAAATGCTGTCTTCAAACATTTCAAAGGCATTTGCCAAAAAATACGACTCAGGATTTTAGAGTTCTTCTTGTTTTCATTACTCTGTGCTCAAGTATTGGCCAAGTATCAAAGCTCCTGAAAGCAGCAAGACAACTAGGATATTCAAAAAAGGTTAAGCGCCTTCAAACTGTCCCTTAAAAGATTTTTTTTTTTCTCTGAAGTTTTAATCTCTCTGCAAGGTTTCATTTTTAGTATATTTTTAAATCAATCTACAGTGATTCTTTAATTACACTGTTATCAATACAGCAACAGTATATCCGTAAAGCATTATAAATTCACACTGAAATTAATCTGCCTAGACCCCAGGGTTCAGACTACCATCTGCAGTCTCAACATACAACGTTCCTTTGTTTTCGCTTTTCTAATTTAGCCTTTGGAAAGTCCTCTGTGACAGCCAAATCAAGCAGTTTCAGAGAGTGGCAATTCTTGCAGCTACTTTTCATCAATCATTTCCACTTTATTCCCTTTTAAAACAAATGTATTCTATTTCCACTTTAATTAAGAAGCTGAAAATATAAGATGAGGCATAAATGACATGAAGACTGTAAAAAAATATGTCACTAGCAGAGTCAAGCTATAGTTTCTACTATCCTCAGAAATTAAATTGACTTTTCCAGGTGATTGAAACACTGTTTTTAATAGCATCAAATGTTAACTACTGTATATTACAGTAATCCAAATTGAGTCATAAAATCTTTGTCCTTATCATCAGTAAAATAAATAAACACAATAAAAATGCTACACTGTACTGTAAAGTTGTGCCAGTCTAATACTTACAGCTGTGGGACAGCTTTTGTAATTTTTTTTTCCTCTCATATGAATACTTCAAAAGGAGGTAAAGTAGGATTTTATCAGAAGAGAAATTTTGTCAGATGCTAAGGGAATTCTTCCATTTTTCAGGACTTTGTCCACTTGGTTATATTTTCCCAGAATTCTGAAAGACTAGAAACTTTCTTACTTAAATAAAAAGATCCCAATGAACCATCAATGTTGGAAATATCCCATCTTTTATATTTTTTAGTTGAAATTAAATAGTCTTATTTCTGTAGCTATGGCCCACAGAACACCTGAGGTCTAGTGGGTCAGAGACAGGAGCTCCTTCTGAGCACTGTTTTCACCAGCTGCCTTATTTCTCTTTTCTCTGTGTATGCCTTTTACAAATAGTTCTGTTGAACAACATCCTTACAGTATATTTTTTTATAGATTAATGTATGGTGTGATTACCTGTATCAGTGAGGGACTGGAATTGATGATCCCAGGAGGTCCAGTCCTGAGTCTTAGGTTTCATGGATAGCACCAGCCAAGAATTGGTACTTATGCCAGTTCCAGGTATCTGAGCAACAATTAAGGTTATATCAAAACCAGCAGTAACTTTCTTCTCCCCCTGGATAAATTACTATTTACAGCTTGGATGATGATCTAAGCTTGGATGGTGTAACCTGAGACATGACATACCTTATTAGGGCTTTGTAGAGCAATCCCGCTACCTTAAGTGTTTCAGGGATGAGGGCAGAAGAAGAGACTAAGTCTGCAGAGAAGGAAGGAAGGAAAAACTGATTTTGCTTCTGTTAATGGAGGAAGCAGAAGTGGCCAACCTGCTCTGCCAGGGAAGCACCATCACACTCTGATGGCAGGGTCAGCATAAGAATTTTATTTCACCAGGGATTCTAGAAAGGCAATTACCTAAAGTCACCAGACAATGGAGAGTTAGAGGTGGATTAAAACAACAAATGACTTGACTCTGAATGACAAGACTCCTCTATTAGCCTTGCTGTGATAATTCCCACATCTATAATTCAGAAGCAATAATAAGAATATGCATCTCACAGGGCTTTGTAGGCTTTTACCAAGCATTGTATAAATGCGATTCATACAGCACTGACTTCAATGACGCTACTTGATAAGAATAAACACATAAGAACTAGGCTTACAGCAAGTGCTGTCTGAGCCTTAAAAGCAGCAACAGTAACTCTGCGAAAAAAAAAAATGCATTGATCTCTTTAGTGTGTTTTTATCCTTCTTCATGCATGGACTGCAGACTTTTGACCAGGATATCCCACTGAGTGGGGAAGATGCTGCTGTGAGATCCAGGTACCCTCTGCTTCATGACAGGTTTCCTTCCTGTCAGTGCACTCCTGCCTGGGGATTTCCTGCTCAGGCTCAGTGTGAAGTAAAAGCCCCAAGGGGCAGAAAATCACATCTAGAAATTAAACTTATTCTGGTTATAATAACAAGAGTCAGTAGATAGGGAGGTATGTGTACATGTATTTGTATAGAGGAGCTCCCTTCACATAGTGAAAGAAGCAAAAGTTACTCAGGTAGGTAGACTAAAAGAGCACGAGTATACACTGGCAGCTGTGAGCTTTAGAGGTGTGACACTTTGATCAAGTGGTTAAAAACTTTCAAAATGTTATGTTTGAGATAATCAAGTTTTCTTTTAATCAATACAGTGTTATAGACATTAATTATGACAGAATCCTTCTGAAGTTTGTTAGCAAGGCCACCACGTGTTACTTTCATCACCCTGAGTACTGTTGAAGCTCTATTGTTAAAACAAGAAGAGAAAGTAACCATATATCTGAGCAGAGAAGAAGACCAGGCTTTTGTTTGCAGAACTATAAGATAAAGAACAAGCACTGCAGTTTTTCAGAACTCTTTTTCCAGTTCTCTTGATAATTTCAAAGATGGAGTGAAACAGGAGTCAAAATTAACCTACCCTGATACAAAATACACCTTTGTTCAGGATCTCATACAGAAAGATGTGGTCAAATTTTGCCAATCACATCACCATCACATTTTACTGTGACTGTTAAGAGCTCAATTAAACCTAAGAAACCTTTACAAAGTGAAATGATTTTAATTGCTGCCTTGATTACACCTTGTTTCTAAGCCTGAACTGTGTGCTCTCCCTCACCATGGTACACACTATAAACAGCTGCCTCCTGAGGGGAGAGAATAGGAAGTAGAGGAATGTTTCATCAGGCAGTTAGTGCTATTAAAACATATTTATATGTATGTATGTGTGTTTAAATATTACAAAATCTTGGCAGGATACAGCATGTATCTCTGTCTGACACATAAACATGAAAGTACGACCTTGTCCTTTATTGCAAAGTATTTATATTGTAAAAATTGGTTAAACATGTTCTGCATCCATGCAGAATGAGGATGTTTCACAGCAATACACACAAAGCCAAGTGATTCTCCAATGTACCAGAGTTGTTTTTGCAAAAGTTTAGTAATTAGTGCTATAATTATTCTGTAAGTTGATCTGAAATATAGAAATATTTTATAAAGTCAAATTTTTTTATAAAAACATACAAAACAAACAGGGAAACCTACTATTAAGTTGTGCTACCATAAAGCATTTCAGAAATAAGGAGGATGATTTCTGAGAAACAAGGGATTGCAGAGACTTGCCTGCTTCATTATAAAGTGTGAAGCTGTGGACATTCAGCACTTCAATTTTAATTTCCACTCTGGTAAGGACTTCTCATCTTGAAAAGTTTAATTTCCATGGCAGTTTTGGAAGGTGCATACATATGGGCTTTCTGGATACATTTTGCTTGCTTTTTCTGACAAACTGTTATTACATTTCCCAACACACTTTTTTTTTTTTTTTTTTTCCCTGTTTACTATCACAGGGATCAGCTTTTTATAAGACTGTTACCCATAGGAAGGGAAAGAGCCAAGCAACTCTTGGAGTCCTCCTGCAAAACTAAAACTCCTCCTGAAGCTTTAGCCAATTATCAGAAAAACTAAATCTAAAATAATACAAAGGAATTGCTTAAACCTCTGCTTTGTAGTTTGTATTTGAAAAGCTATATGGGTTCTGTTATTTAAAAAATCCCAAACAACTCTATTTCCATTTGCCAGATCACTTCAGAAAGGTGTTTTGAGTGGCTGATAAACCAATAAACCGAGTGACTAAAAATCTTTGTCTCCTGTGGCAGACTCATATGTTGAGAAGCTTTTGAAAAAAAGATCACAGTAATTGTCCTCAATCCTGAATTAATCTGGGATTTCCCATTAAACTTAGAAATAATTTTGAAGTAGTTGTTGAAGAGTATAGGTAAAAAGAAATTTGTATTTTGCAGCACGGCTTAGAGATCTGATGGCATAGCTATGAGATCTGCTGAAACACTCCAGGTGTCAGTGCAAAGTCATTTTCTTCAGCATGTTTATCTGTGTGGATGCACACACTGCATATTCTTGTATATATTCCCTGCCTTGTATACCCTTAAGTGGCTTCAGGTATGTAATATAGACCACATTCAGACTATTCTTGCTCTCCAGATTAATCAGTGGTAGCATTCTCCCACCGGGCACAAGCCAACCAACAGATTTTAAGCAGAAGGACCTGTGCATGTTAGGGACTTAAGGCACAGAAGCTGTCTGGGCATAGGAGCTGATTATAACTTGGCAGTACCTACAACTCTTTTGACTGTATGCCTTGAGGACCCTTAGGGAGGTGGTCAGGGTTTTGTTACTAGGGGAAGCTGAAGCATATACAAAAAACCAGACTCAAAGAGTTTCTCTGAGTCAATGACAAAAAAAGAATGAGTCTGCATCACTATGCTCTTGCCCTACCATCTTCCTGGCACTTACTGAAAACAACTACAGCTGGACAACTAACTGATGGCTTGCAGAGCAGCACAGAGCACCATGCAGTTTTTGTTTCCCATGAAGAATATGAAGAGTTCTCTGCCAGTGTCTGGGAACATCCCCTCTTTTCTTAAAAGTTTCTTAACTCCCAGAACTTAAGATCTGGCCCCCTTCATCTACCAGACCACCACAGGTTAATTGGCACTCACACAAATGACCACAGATGTTTGCAAGATGTTGTTGAGTCCCCTCTGAGACTATCATTACCTGCCTAGCGTCAGTGCAGCGCTGATATGTAATTTATTCCTTTGGAAGAACTCCACCACCATATAACAAAATAACATAAATCTCCCCACAAGTGTCATTGCCTTGGGATAAGCCCAGCACCGAAAGGCTTGGAGGGATTGCTTTACATCAGCCGAGTTTGCTGCTTGGTCTTGCTGTGAGACAATGGCTCTTAAAGCGTTTTTCTGGCACCCTTGTTAGGACTGTACCTCAGACATAGGAGATGGGAAACCAAAACGGTAAGCACTACTGAATGTTCACATGTACAAGTACTGCTTAACAGTGTAAATATGGAAGAAACCAGACAGTTTTATTTCCCCCGCCCCCCATTAGTTTATTGACACCCCTAGGAGATAACATTCAGCGATGTCCGTGATCTGGATGACGGAGCTCTTCCCCTGGACACCGTCATTTCAGCATGTAGTCAAGAGGTGGCAGTACTCCTCCACCATTCCGGGCCCAAGAGGTGCCTCATGCCACCGCAAGGTTTGTCTTCGTAGCATCAGTATCATCAGCTTCTCCTCTGATTTATTTGTATTTACAGCAGGGTGAAAAGAAATATTCCGTATTTCCTCTGTGCTGGGAGGGCTTCACTTCAGCATCCTGGGAACTCTCTTGGTTTTTGGCGAGGTGCAGCAACGCGGTGCACCTCCGCTGCTTCCGCCACACAGTAGAGCCCGCAGGCTGTAGCAGGTCCACAACTGTCGAGAAGGTTTCAATTTTGCTGAGAAGCATGGCTCTCAAAATGTTATAAACCGTGAACACACAGCTGGAGGAGTTTATGAACTACAGAGAAACTCTTGAGTATTTTAGCCCAAGTATTAATTCAAAGAGCATGCTTTGTTATTTCCTGTTTCATTGTTGTTTGTAAAATAGTTTAATGGGTAGGGAGCAGTAAACTGTTTAAAATCTGCTGTGCACATTGATGCGGTTTTATATTGCTAGAGAGAGAAGTATTTCACTGCTTTGGGTGTGAGGGAGAAAGGAAGATTATCCTGATAATGAAAACCACAACCAATGCATTTACTTTGGAACAATTGTTTCAATTACATTACCATGTAGATATTTTAATCAAAAATAAAAGTGATAATCCCCAAATGCAGGCCTAACAACAATCAAAACAGATGCATACTTGAAAAAAAAAAGAAGCTTAGCTATTAGTAATGAGGTTTACATGCAGCCAAGGAGAATATTTTCTGTGAAACAAAGTGACCCTATTTAAAATATAAAAGGCAATGTTTATTAAGAACTGATAATGACTTAATGACAGAGTTGGCATGGATCACTACCTCACAGCATCCAGGCTGTTATACCTGTGAAATTTTCCTATGGATGTTAAAAACCTCTCCTACACAGCACAGGCAGGGTGAATGAGAGCAAAGGGACTGGCTTGCATCCATATAGCTAAACTCTCTCTACCTCTTCTCAACATAATGGACTCATCTATTCTGACTTTTGGGAACAGTCCCTGACTTGTGCTCTCCCTTGAACAGTGCCCAGGAATGCTAGCTGTCACAGGACAGCCTAACAATATAGATATAGAAGGGAGTGTATTTACTATATGGTTTCCTGTGTAGTGTAGCATGCTAGCAATGAATCAGCAGAGATGACTGTGCAACAGTACCCATGTATATGTGTTGACCCTGTTTGGTTTACTAACGTGGGCCTAGCTGAGGAGGCTATATGTGAGCTGGAGGTCCCTACCCACTAACCAGACAACAGAGGTACAGGAGTCCCTTTGTGCTTGGCAAGGCTGCTGTTCCAGGCTAGGATATTGCAACATGCACTCTTGTGTAGCTACTTCTGTATGCTCTTCACTAAGCTTCTTGTGGAAAGCTGAAAGTGTTTAAAAAAGACCTTTGCACTCAGGATCTTTTTTGGAACCTCACAACAAGATCTGTGACTTCTCAATATACCATGGCTGGTCTGAATTAAATTTTGAGCACATTTCCGATGCTTCTCCATGAAAGCACTGCCTCTCTTCCTTGTCGGTCTCCTGATTTACCTCGGTGTCATATCAGAATCTGTCCCTAAGCCTGGTTTCAAAATAAACAAAAGGCATACAGTTCCTGCAGAAGGCCAAATACTGGAAGTGAAACTCTAAGATGAGATCCTCATGCAGCCTGAAAGTCCTCTGATCTTGGTGGAAGAAACATAAACACTTTGGAGAAGAGTTACAGGGAATCCTTGTCAAAGTGCCTGTGTATCTTACAAGAGAACAAAGTGTCTTGGCAAAAAGAAGCCTTTGAGCTAGATAGTGAAAAAATAAAAATAAAAATAAGGGTGATTCTAGTGTTTCAGGGAGGCATGGTAAAAAGTGTTTTCTACACCTACAAAAGTAGTCAGCCTTCAAAGATGTTTGTAAACCTTATTTTGCTATCTTTTTAGTATGAAAATGACAGAAAAGGCTTTGATAGCAAGGCTGTCTTCAAGGATAAATGTAGTTCACGAAGAACAAGAGTTATGCTTCTTCAGTTTCTGTACATTTACTGAAAAACTTGAGGCATTGACAAAATGGAAAAGAGTCTTCTCACAGGAGCTAGGAGCTGCAAGGTGACTTCCCTGAGTGGGCAACAGGTAAGTGTCTGGACTAGGCACATGAGGAGCTCTGGATTTTGATTCAGCATCAGCACTGACCTACCAAATGGCCATGAGTGAACCATCTTCTTGCTATTTGTTGGTCTTGGCCGTTTAAAGTGAAGCTCTCAGAGCACTTTAACATTCTTCCTTCCATCTTTTGTGGTGGGATCCTGGCTTCAGCTGAGGGGTGCAAGTGCTAAGGTAAAGGAGACCACAGCACTGGCAGTCACAGAATCCTTGTCAGCAACCCCAAACATTCTCTGGTGCATCAGGCAAGATCCACTGTGACCATGAACCTATAGCTTGTGTGGTCAGCTTCTTAAGAGTTTTAAGGCTGAGGCTGAGGGGACACTGCGTCTGAGTTCTTCTCTTTGCTCTGCATGGCCTTCTGTAATAATTTAGAGCCTGAAAAAATACACTGAAAGACATTATTTTGAAATTAGAGGTGACCTTCAGGGAAGTTTCTCAACATTTGTTACCATTCTAACTAAAGTAAAAATTTATCCGCAGACATGTTACAAAAGGCTGGTAACAAACTTTCTTGTCAGGTTTTCTCACAAACTATCTAGTACTTCTTCTCTCTGGGCCAAAACTTCTCTGCCTTTCCTGTGTCTTTTGTAAATTATGCTCTCATTCAAGCTAGAATTTTGAAGATAATCTGTCGCTCAGGAGAAAGCTGTGCAGAAATCTGTAGCAGCTAATTAGCTAATATAAACCCAAGCTGTAGTTGGAGTTGAGACCAAAGCCACACCCTTGAACTCTACTGGTATGTCAAGGGTGCTGTAAATAAGAATAAGATTTTTGTTTTATAAAACAGAGATTGGTAAGGAAAGTTCAGAGCTGTGTTTGTGGTGGGACACTGCTAAGGAGATGCCAAATAAATGTCTGGAGAAGAACTTTCCTTTGTTCCCAGTGGACCTGTACCACTCACTTCATTTGTAGTTTCGAGGAAACAGGGATTAATGAGACAAGAAATACTGGAGAGCAAATGCATTTATGGGGGATGCACCACAGTTGTCCTCATGGGACCACTATCTCAGATTCACATTTATAGGGGCCATATGAGTACAAATGTCTAGAAAGGATTCAAATGCACTCTAATCCACACACAATCTTTGGTTTAGGTTCATAGGACCCAATCTTCCCACTTGGATATTCTTAGCTTAAATGCCACAATGCTAAAAATGATCAGCTGGAGCAGCACAGTGATTGAAAATAGAAGAGATAGATGTCCAAGCTTCCTAAAGAGACAGTAGAGAGTCCTTGGTATCACTCAAGTGTAATTCAGATACTCTGCTAGGAGAGCTCCTAAAATTGGCAAACAGTAAATGTCTACAACAGAAGGGAGTCTTTCCTCTCTGGAACTTAGATTGTCATCTATGGGCTGCACATCTCCAACTGCTGAGAATTTAGCTGGGTCTAAATACCTACGAACAGAGAGCTCGTTCTTCAGAAGTGAAGATGCTGGAAGGCTCCTGAGAGGCAGAGTATCTTCTAGAGGAGGTGTTTCCTGTTGTGTCTCCCAGCCAAAGTCTCATAACTCTCTTAGAAAAGCCTACCTAACCCAAAAGAGTCGTCAAAAGGTTAAAGTTTGCTTTGTGTTTCTTTAGAAGAAACTAGCCCAAAGAGGCTTTGAAATTCAAGACAAATATTTTGAACCCTATATGTCCACATTTACAAATCAAGGAATGATTCTTCTGTTTCATTGTCAAACACTCATTAAGATTGTAATACATATGAACAGGGCCTGTCCCCTAGCATCCGTCACTTCTAGTCAGCATTAAATATTGTTTTTACAGTGAGATGGACTCATGAAATGAGCTTTCCTGACATAGTTGGGAAGAGTAACTCAGTTATGGCAGTAGTTGCATCCATTTTTTATAGCTGTGGTTTGCATAAAGACAGCATAAATAATGATGTCGGTGCTTTTTATCTTAAATCCCTGCAGGTGTAATATACCAGAGCCTTTATATGGAAGGGCTACAAAATGTTGTTGTGCCACCATATGACTCAGCAGAGATGTTCCCAGATCAAGTAAGCCAGTGAGGTGGGGGTGCCTGTCATCATCCTCTCCCTGGGTCCCTTTCCCTCATTCTCCCTGAGAAAAGGTGAAATTCTCTGTTAAGACTTGGGGTGACATGGACTGACATCTTTCTCTTACCTCCCCCTCACTAAGATTGATTTCTCCTCAACTTGTTTAGAGTGAGACCAGGGCCACCTGTGCATGAGCTGTCAGGAAACATGGTGCTTTCATTGAAACAGCAGGCAGCTATCAAAACAGCAATAAGAGAGGCTATCAGGCTTAATAATGGCATGCATTAAAAGTAAAATAACTCTCTGAGGTCCAGTAATGTTGCTTTTACCATTTGTCAGGTGTATAATCACTCTGGAGAATAAGAATAGTGAGGTCTTTGTAAAATCATGAATCAATGTTCCCAACAATTCCACTGCTGTGAGTAGGTCAGGTCAATACCCTCATGTCTCAAAAAACTACTTAAGCCCTCCCGTCTCCTGAGACCATTACATCAATGGGTACCTCTAGTACTAACGAAAATGACAGCTTGCAGTGTAATACCAGGAGATCTCCTTTAATAGCTCCTCTATATTAACAGCTGTTGGGCTCTACTCTGGGTGTTTGTCCTTGTTTCCGAAACCATGCCGTATATAATCCGCTGGTCTTATATGAGAAAAGCTTTTGTCATTTTCAGGAGGGTCTTTTTTTTCTTTTTAACCATGAATAATGGAATGAAGCAGATCATTCTTAAGAAAGGACACTCACAGTAGGAATCCTAAAATGGCTACATAGGTTGTTTCCAAGAATTCAAGAGAATTTGGTTAAAATACCAAACTATGTATTTTTTATTCACGGAGAGCTTTTTTTCAGCTTTGACATCTTTATATCAGGTAAAATCCTGAATCTACTGTAGTTTATGGCAAAATCTATTTGACTTTTGTAGACTTAGATTTTACCTACATAGTTTGTGTAATGATTTGTGTTCACACACCTTGTAGTGCCATATACTTTTTTTGTATTTTCAATTTGCCACCTGAGAAAAAGCTACTCCTCTTTTCTCTGTTTTAAAACTTCATTTATGTCTTTTACATATGTTGATAACGTGCACCAATGAGTGTTGGCAATGACTGAAATTTTATTGCCTCTAATTAATTCCCTGAGAGACTCCGGGAAAAGACTAATAGAATGAAAATTTTATTGCAGTATTTTTTCTTTAAATAATCTTTTACAATAACCCAAGAAACACTGGGTTATAAGCCGCCAAATGTCTTTGATACTCCTCCGACCAGAAGACAACTACACTATAGCTGGTCCTGAAGTATATATTCAGGGACTTACCCTCTGGTTTTGCCTGGGCAGGAAGTCCAACACCTGACTTTTGCCTGATCATCTCTGCATGGGTGAGGAGCAGTACAGACTTGGTCCCTTCTCTACTAAACTGGCAGTTTTCATGAAAACTCTAGGTGTTCAGTTATCTTTGAACGTTCTACCGCTTTTTAAGTTTTGCATTGAATTGACCAGTGTGTAGGATAGATTCAAAGGGATAAATCCACCAAATTAAAATAATTCTGGTGTAATGTAAAACAAACAAACAGAACTGGTATCTTTCAGCTTCTTCAATGCACTGCAGAGCACTTGAAGGAGTCACAGTGGTAGTATGGGGCACCAGATGGCTTGCTGTGATCTGGTGCAATACCTGCTTTCTGACATACATCTCAGGCCCCTGTAAAGCAAGAAGGACAAGCTACATTTCAGCTGTCTTTCTCAGGATGCTTAATACCACTGGACACCTTGTCTTATCATTTAAGCCAGAAGAAGTAACTCTAAGGTTGGATGAAGGCATTTCTAGTGATAAGAATACAGAACAGTTCCTAGTTTATATTTGCATGATGAAAAGATAAAAATGGGTTGGAAATATCTTAGCCCATGAAGAAGGGAGCTTCTTCTATCTCCAATTTCTTTGAATGTTCAAATACCAAAAATTTCCATGTATGAGTATACTTTTAGTGCTGTCAAGCATGGAAACACAATTTTACTAGAGGTTCACTCTATGAAAAATCACTCTGCCTAGTTCAGAAGGGCACAGTTAAAAAGGAAATAGATGAGAATGGATTTTGACTGATATGTCTTTAATGTATTTATGCTCATAACAACTTTGTTCTCTTCCTGACCTCTTGTTTCAGTTATTTATTTCTGATGTTAAAAGTTCAGGCTGCAAATGCTCCTTGTGAGCTGTAATCAGTTTTCTGAATGGCAAAAGAGACCAACAATATTTTGTAGCAACTGAGATGCATCTTAGCCCTTGCTGATGAAAAATGTATGCCGTAGAAAGTCCGTTTCATCTTTTAGCAAGGGTCCATTATTTCTGTATATCTCTTTTCTGTGCCTTATGAAAAGGTTTGTACAGTAAAGAATGACTGACTATGTAGTAGTTCTTTCTTCTTTTGCCAAGGTCTTTTTAGCTTTGGCAGCAATTCTATTTTCCCTGTCATCATTTAATGTCTATTTATTTTACATTGCTACAAAGCCAGTGCAATTCCCTCATAAATCCCAGGTTGTGAAGATGAAGAAACAATTAAATTCCTTTTATTAAAATTCTTTAGTGTCCTCTTTCTGATTCCTACCATCTAAATAGGTTCGGAAAGGTCATCAGTTTTAAAACTCTTGGAAAAGAATCAATTGAATTAAGAGATCAGAGGTTGCCAAATGCCTTGCATTTCTGAGCTCTGAAATACCTGATCAATCTTGGTTGTCACAGGTGCCACAAGAGTGCTTGTCACTAATTGTTGATCTAACTAACCTCATAACCTCACTCCCTTTCTTTCACCTCTGCCCTCATGTCCTCCTTTTCTCCAATCTGCACACGAAGACATGTGAACCCTCCTCCCCCCTCACCCTCCCCTCATTAAACCCTGGGGAAAGTGAAGATATTACTGTTACTTTCCATATTATTTGAACAATTCAACATCTCCTAAAGCTCCTTGAAATGAAAGTGGGAATAATGACAATGCGAGGTTCCATTGACTCAGTACGATCCTGAACATAAGTTGTCATCGTTAAATGGCTTCACATTGGGATAATCTAGAACTATATTTTGGGTAATCAGAGAAATGTCCATTTTTTTCATTTTGTAGCCAGTTACAAATACTAGAATTTTTAAATTATTGCCCTCCCAGTGTGTGGAGAAAGCCATCTCCTTGATCATGTTCCTTCTCACAGTACAATAACACATGTCTCATGTCCCATAGGTGTATGTCTTAGCTTTGATTTTAGGTAAAATTTTTAGAAGCAGACAGTCTCAGAGGATGCTATGATGTTTTCTTAGCTTGCAAGGTATAGACACTGCTTCACAGATGCTTGATCACTAATGGACTCACTGTTAATGTGTTATTACACTGAATTTGGAGGTACCAATTGACAGGCAGATTTCAAAGACACTGTGCAATAAAAGTGAGAGATTAGAAGTGTTGTGTTGCAATGACAGCAGTAAAAAATGAATCATCCTGGTGTGTTTAAGAAGTTTATGCCCTGTATGCAGAAGCCAAGCTCTTCCCCAGAAATAATCCCACCATCGTGCCTTTCCCTGCATCTACAGCCATGCAGGGATGGACTCATTCTGTCATCTCATGCTCATCAGAAAGTCACACAAAAATCAACAAATCTGGTCTGCTAAAAATGATGAGTGATACACCTTCTATGAACACAGCTTTCCAACTCTCAGTCTGGAGAGACTGCAGTAGGACTGACTTCACCTTTCATTAATATTTTTCAAGATTTCACTTTTTTTTTTTTTTTTTTTTTTAATGTGTAAAGAGTGATATAGTGGTTTGTTTTTCCTTACTTTTATTTCCACAGTTGAGTTAGTTCCTAACTCAAAATTATTTTTGTGTTGTTGCTATATCATTACAAAATGATCATGATATGCACAGAAATAAGAATCAGAGAGTCATAGAATACCAGGTTGGAAGGGATCTCAAGGATCATCTTGATCTGGTCTTCTTGTGTTCAGTAAGAATCTTCCCAGGAGTAATTTGTACCCATTACCACTCCTCTTCTCCATGAGACTCATTGTAAAAAGGGAGTCTCCATCTTCTTTGTAGATACCCTTCAAATACTGGAACATGGTGATGAAGTCTGCCCTAAACCTTCTTTTCTCAAGGCTGAACAAACCCAGTTCTCTCAGCCTTTCCTCATATGGCAGCTTCCCAGTCATTTGATTATCTTTGCAGTCCTAAATGGTTGTTAGATTGTAACTCCGTTGTGGTGTGGTTTAGGTTCTAGTAATAATAAAAAGTGTAAATTTAAACACTTTACTTTTGTAGTTTTTATTTTAGGGTGACTAGAAGGCATGGAAGGTCTCCATTTAATAGCCATTGTCCTACTGTTGTGCTTCTTGAGTCCTGAATTTGAATTCAGTTGAAATATAAAGGTTATATGCTTCACATTTCATTTCTGGGTTAAATATGATGCATACAGGCCTGAAAATCTGAAATATCTGAGCTTTTCATTTTTACCTGCATCTTCTTAACTAGAAAAAAAATGCTGAACTCTTCATGCCCTCTTTGTACTAATGTATCATTTAGGAGAATGTTAAAAACACATGAGGTCACTCAAAAGGAAATTATGAAGATGTCTTTTCACACAACTAAAATCTATGAATAATTAATTAAAACATGTAAAGATGGAGCAATTCAAAAGTCTATATTTTGAATCTCTATATTTTAAAGAAATATGTCAAACACAAGAAGGTGCCTGAGATATTCACCACAGCATGAGATGAAATCTTCACCAGTTACACACAGAGAAGTATATTTTGCCTTTCTATATACTGACAGAATAATTCTGGAGCAGTGGACTGAGACCAAATGCGAGGGTGTGTGCATGGGCAAACCTCACCCACAAATACCTGTTGTGGGAAGTTGATGGGGAATTGCATGTGAGAACATGAGTGTGGGCTTTTTTCCTGTGCCTGCCTGCTATCACTTGAAAGTTCCCTTTGTTTTATGCCTGGCACACATTTTATACATGCCTTTCATTGGAAAAAAACAATAACTGATATTATCTTTTGCATTGTGCTAGTATTCAGCAGCTATCATCAAATGGATTGGATGTTTCTTAGAATGGAAGGAAAATTTACCATGTGCTTAGATTATCTCTTGACAGAGAAGTGTTTTTTCATTGTCTTTCCCAATACAAATACAATGGTCAGTAGTACATGTTCAGTGCCTATGAATACTGGCCTGTGCTCTTGCAGCTAGATGGAGCAATGATTAGAAACTCCTGGGAATACAAACAAAATTGTCTTTCTGAGCTTTCTGCCTTTCTAACAATTAAAGAACTAAGGAAAAAACAAACAAATTTACAAGGCTTGAAAAAAATACTAAAGATTATCTATCTCATAAAATGAACTTTTAAACCTAAAATCATATTTCCTCAAGCCTAATACTTTAGTTTATCTTTGATCATTTTAAATTATCCTCTGTAAAGAGCAGCAGTTGGGAAAGTAGTTGGCAGCACTTACCACAAGTTCATTCTGCTTTATTTATTGAAAAATACAAAAAAGTAAAACACTAAAGTACTTCGCATTAAAATGGTATGAACCCACCAAGATAACTGCTTGTAACTGTCTGTGTAAAATTATGGTCAGAATAACCACCTCTGGCTCCAGAATAAACTTTCTATGTATGTCAGAGCCAAATGCATTTACTTACTCAGATTTTCACTTTAATGTTTTGGGTTTTCTTTTCCTCCGTTTTTTTCTTTTCTCATATACATGAAAACCTTTACAGGAGAGGAATGGAAAAAGGCATCAAATACCTGTCACCTTAGGAGATGAAGTATGATAACAATGAAGAATCCAGACAAGTCTCACTGAACAGTTCATTCCTCTTCTTCAGTAGCATGTAAATGCACACATAATTACATATTGCACATTAATTCCCAAGAGAGATTTCGTTCCTCGCAGAAAATCATTTTGCACCACCAAGACCTCAGTTCTCCAATAATGGGATCATAATAACTAAATATCAGTAGGTATGCCCTCTGTGTTGAGTTCTACACCACCAGGCTTTGCAGTGGTGGCAGCCAGGACAGAGCTCTTCACTAGAGTCCAAATTATCATTTTATAGTATATGACTACCTTTCAGTATATTGTATTTATGCTGTTGTTTATAATACTAAGTAACTCACAGGTAACTAGCTACTTACTGTGTAACCAGAGCAAACCTCTTGCATTGTGACTGATGCTCTAGTTTTCATCCCTTGCTAGGAAAAAATAGTAAAATCTAATTTTTTTTAATTTCTGGCCATTTTTCTATAGGAACACAGCCATACCTTGGGCTGGGGAACTGTTGCCTCCAGATTTCAGCAAATTTTCAGAGGGTCTGAAGTTGTTGGCCATTGAAGACTGACTCATGGCAAAGGGCCAGGTTATTCACACACAACAGTGTGCAGGATGCAATGGGGGACCTCTGAGGAGTTGGGAGCTGTTGCTCTGCCAGGCACTGAGGGTGGTGAGTCCATGAAAGGAGGGGCTCCCCTGGTTTACGGTGATTTGGGTGGGGTTGGGATCTGCTGCCATCGTGGAAGCAAGAGGCTATCAGTGGCTGATCTTTCTTGTCTGCACCCTGCCTTGCTCTCCTGCTCCTGTGAGGCAACAGCTTCTGTCAACTTCAGAAGCACAGCAGCTCCTTCCCTCTCACTTTGTGCTCTGCCAACAGCTTCCAGGTCATACAGCTGACAGGTAGCACTGAAGAATGTCTGAAATCTCTCTTTGAGAAGGATATAGTTCTGGGAAGACACACCTACTCCTGCAACCCACATTTTGCTTTCGTAACTACTGAGGGAATGAAGCTGGGTGGCCTCACATTAGTACTTAGGCTCATTTTATTGGTTTACTTGTCCATTTCTAAAACTTTGCAGCTGGTCTTTAAAATCTTGGAAATTATATTATAAATATTAGAAATAACTGAGTCCACAGTCTCTTGCAGCATTTTCACTGCAGTATGATTTATTTTTAAATCCCTCATCTCCTTGCTTATTTGTTTGATCACCCCTCACTGAAGGGAGCTCCCAGGATATGAGATGACCTATGCTTTGATGCTCTGGAGGACCTTTTCAGAATCACTAGGGTTCACCAGTTGCTGCTACTTTTGGATCCTTGATGTCAGAGCCTATGAGCCAGGCTTCATTTTGAGTGCGATTGGGTGGTTTTGGTGTTTTATGTTTCCAAGTGTGGTGAGAAGAACAAGCAGTCCTGACAACCATTACGTTTGACTCATTGGGAAGTTTTTTTCTTGTAAACCTTTGCAAATATTCTAGCTGACACAGAAGAGTCATGTCTTAGAGCCTTCCAGGCTTTAAGCACAGAATTCTTTATTTGCAAAGAGCCAGGGCAGACATTGTTTGGATTTCATTAGAAACTCATCAGACATGCTGGATCTGAACTCAATGCTGCCCTTGGCCAGCTGGAAAATACCCGCTTGTTGCAAGGAAACTCTAACCCACTAATTATCCTAAAAAATTCATGTAGGAACTTTCTTGACCCATTTTTTTTCCTTCTGTTCCTATTTTTCCCCTTGAAGGCATGGATCAATTACTTTCTTAGAAAAAGTCAGCTGATTTCGATGTCATCTATTTGGATGTTTAATCATCACAAAAAGTTTAATCATCACAGTGCTAAGTCATGTAGCATAGCTGCCACAGATTACCAAGAAAATACTGCTCTGAGAGCCTTTATGGTAAGGAGAAGCATATGAGTTTCGAAAAAAACAAGGGGTAACCAAATTATTTCTGATTTTTAAATCTGAACATGAATCGAACTTTTAGAAGACGAAATATTCTTAGCTATATTATTCACTATTTCACATTTTCACATGCATCTGCACTTTTGATTTCCAGCTAGGACAGAAACCAAGGGAAGCCAAAATACCTAGACAGAAACAGATAAAAGCCAAAATACCGAGACGGGTGCAGAGAAAGGCCAAAATATTAACCAGAAAGAGGAAGTACTGGACATGTCTCAATAGTCTCCATATTCTTGTGAGATCTCCAGCCAGAAGTGCTGACTGAAGCTGAAGAAGTTTGAATTGTTTGAATAACCTTAGACTAATTATCTAAATATTTAGGTATTTAGTTGACGCAAACTTAAAGTCTGAGTCTCTCACAACTTGCCTGTCACTGAAATAAAAGGCCATTTCTCAGGTACTAAGGCAAAAATAAGTGGGAAAAAATTCAGCTAAAATATCAAAGAATAGCTTAATAGTAGATGCTGCACAGCGGAGAAGGATTTGGGGGTGCTGGTAGACAGTCGACTGAATATGAGCCAGCAGTGTGCCCAAGCAGCCAAGAAGGCCAATGGCATCCTGGCATGTATCAAGAACAGTGT
>WTSP01003728.1:131585-144674 GCA_025331215.1 Actenoides lindsayi | reverse complement strand
CTTAGGGACATGGTTTAGGGACCCAGGCAGTGCAGGGTGAACGGTTGGACTCGATGATCTTAAAGGTGTCGTCCAACCAGACGATTCTATGATTCTATGCTCTCTATCTGCTTTCTAGGGCATTAGGGGAAACTGATTTGTCCAAATAGCAATTAATGCAGTAGTTGTAGTTCATTGTACTTTATTGTTTGAATATTTTTGGGTTTTGTTTTTCTTTAGTTTGGATCTGACTTTTGAGCAGGAAACAGAAGCAACAAGAGTTCAAAGAGGACCAGTTCACCAGACAAGAATAGCCAACAGGCTCCTGGGCTTCCCTCTGCTGTTGCTGTCACTCACCTCCACATATCTAACCAGTGAATAGGTCAGTACAGTACAGCATGGTATATCATGTGCTCACTTAATATTTGCTGCCTACACAGAATGTAGCATGGTATCTGATTATATGGGTGCCTATTGTTATTGCTACTACTCCTGTATTTGTCAATATCTGTCTTGTAAAGAGAAGCCTTGCTCCATTCCTGCTCTTATCCTGTAACTACCTCTCCATAGCTATGAAATAGGAATGATGTAAATGTTACTACTGCTGTGAAAAGGATCTTAAGAGGAGAAATAACATTGGCAGAATTAAATTTTAATTATGTTGAGTGTCTGGTGATGGAAACATTGTCAATGTCTATGGAGGGAATTATATTTTGAAATTCACTTTTCCAGTAGTTCTTTCACCAGGAAAGGAACAATAGAAAATACTGTTTCATGTTTGTTGTATTCTGATGAAATACAGGAATGTTACAACCTTTACTTAGCTTAGCATCCATCAACCTTTTCTTTTTGCACTCTTTGAAAGTTTTATTATAATGAAATGTAATAAAATTCATTATAATGGGCCAATGTTGATAACATTATCATTTACTGAAAAAGGGTTTTAAAATAACTCAGCTTCTCTAGTAAATTAAAATCTTTAGATAACATACCACTTAAAATGACAAAAATAAACATACTACAATCTCTGTAGTAAAAGCATGATCAGCTTGAGGACATATTTGGAACTGACATGGGGAGTAAGAGGGCAAAGTAAAGAGCTGATGGAGTGGTTTTCCTTAAAACCATTTATGCTCTTTCTGCTAGAAAAATAGATTATTTCCTTGGTGTGTCCTCAATTCACAAGCCAGAGATAGTAAAGGAATTATTTGATTTTGGTCAGGTTTGGACCAAATCTTATTTACAAGCTAGTAATTTTTCATGATGAAGTTCCGTGAAATGAAATGAGAGCATTGTGGTTTTGAACATGACAAATCTCAAAGTAATTATCGAAAAAGCTTCATAAAGAGATAAGTGATGTACAAACAAGGTATACAAATTGATTACTGAGAAGCACCAGTTGAAGTACTCTGCCTTGCATAACCTAGAAGAAGAGACTGGACAGAATCTTTATTTCATAAGGATATGTTGAAGGCAGGAAAAACAAAATAGCAATATTCAAATACAGAATACTCTACAATAAAGAGGATGAGAATTGAAACTTTTCCATACTGAAAGTGGGGAATACTGTACTTAAAGTGTAGGAGAAGAGATGTATTCTTAAATGTTGTGAAAAACTTTTCAGTATGAGGATATAGCAGATATATAGTACATAGCTTATTGACACTGGTAGTTACTGAAGATTTTTGAAAACAGACTGGACAAAAATTTCTCCGGAATGATGAGCATATCTGACCCTGTCTTTTCTGATAGTACATACATTCTTGGGTATGAATGCTCTTTGTTCACTGTAACAAAAGATACAGATGAAGAACACTGTAACTGTGTCCTGAGCATTTCTTTATAAATGGTTAATTCTCAGAATAAAATTATAAACTTGAGTCAAACTGACTGCTTAGTTTGATAAGACTGTTTGACAGTGGCCAATGCCACAGACTAATTAGGAGTATGCAGTGAAAGCATGCAAGGCAGATGTAGGTTGATTGGCTTTGGGGGAATGTCTCATCCATAACTCTGAAACAGGTTTATTTCTGGAAGAAAGTTTCGCTTCCATCAGTTTCTTAACCTCTACTTGTAGCTCTGCGTGATGGTATTACATAAGCAAATAGCCTTTCATAATCCTAGGGATGTCTGGCCTCCATGGTGATTTGTGGTGTTGAGTTTTCTAGAAGGAAACATTCACAATATGGAGGAAATATTTCCTTGTTTAGTTTTATATTTGCTCCTTTTCAGTCCAGTTCATCAATGAATTAAGTCATCAGTGGCTCCTTGTTACTGTAAAAAGAGAAAGTATTAAAAAGAAGTCCTAGGTCAGTCTCTAAATCAAAGTGTATGTATTTTCCACTTTACATTTCTTCAACATTTCAGCTGGATTATTTTATTCCTGTTCAGAACAAGACACAAACTTTTCCACATTTCTGTAGAATGAATTGAGGTCCAGGTTGAGGTCAATCTGCCTGGTGAACTGCTTTGAAGCCAGGTAATTTTGCAACATTTTGAGGGCTACAGCTGCTGAGTATTCCTAATTCCTGAACTAGGAAGCCTGCTAGGTTGTCTTATCAGGGGACTGAGCCTGCAAATGATAGCTGTCTTTCCTCAGAGTGGTATGACCAAAAGTAATGAACTCATTTTAGTAATGAAATTAGTGATGTGATTGTTACAGTTAATATAGAAGCCAAAAAAACATTCATCTGAAACTGTGAAGTTATATTGATATACATGGGTTTTACAGAGCATGATGATATGGACAATGTAATAGAAATCCACACTGCAGAATACAAATGATCTTATTTGCTTTAGTATTGAGAACGTTTTCAATCCTGAGTTCAATGTAGCTATGTATTAAATAATTGAGCTGAACTTCAGCATTAAGCCTTCATTAGGTTCCTGTCTAGAGCAGTGCCTTACAAGATAACACATGAAACTGGTAAGTTTCAGTAGAAGAGTCTATATACACATAATCGTAAATTGAATTAAATAAAACCCTACTATTGATTTCAGATCCTCAGGCAAGAATATGGAAGTAACTACAGTCTTTGTTTTTTCAAGTTATCAGAACTATCATCTTCTGGCTTATAGAAGTCTCTCTCACATTGTAAGTCTAAAAGCCAAATATATATTTTTGAGATGTGATGGATTCACACCAGCTACAAATTATGATAAATATCCTTCACCTTCCTGCACAAACATGGTCCAACACATTAGTGGGATATGAGCATTGAGCTAAATATGGAGTCATAACAAAATATGGACGCTTGAGGAAACCGCTTTCCAAATCTAAATGCAAAATTCAATCAGACCCTTTTGGCCTTTGCTTTTATTGAACAAAACCAAACCAGAAAAAAAAAATCTTTGCTTAATTCTTTGTATGAAAAATGTAGCATTATTTATGCTTTGAAGTAACACTATTGCAGTAAAAACCTGATAGTAAACTTTGTTTCTGTTTCCAGTCAGAAAATATGGTTCCATTTTATTTGTTTTTTACAGTGGCCTCTCATACTAAATCTCCATGTGATCATGACATTTCCTCCCCAACAAGAGAGAGACCAGAAATCCAAGTGATCACATAGAGAATTTGTGTGTCTTGGCAGCTGTGATATGTATGTTAATGCACATTCTGCCCACGCCAAGGTCCAATTTGTTGAGATATATGTAGTTTGCACTGCGGGCCTAAGCCATGTTGGGACCCTTCAGAGAATTCCTAAGTGAATCCTTAATCATGGTGTGTCCAGTGGAAAAAAAAATGGATTGTGCACCTAGAAAATTCAATTTCCAGTGCCAGATAGCTAACTTCTCACAGCTCTTTCTGGTCTCCAAAAATCAGCAGTGTCTTTGAACAGCTGACAACATTTTAAATGGTACATCTGGAGAAGCAAAACCACCAGAAAACATCTGTTTTTGTTGTTGAACAAAAATAAACAGCAGAAAGCTGAAAGCAGAGAAAAGCTTTTCGGATACTGCTAACATTTTGTTTATTGCACAACCCTGTTCATACGAACTGATGTCGTGCTGGTGGGTGGATCAGAGCATTGCTGCTATGTGTTGTAAATACATGGTTATCGCTGAGGGGGCTGTGCCAGTTCTCAGAGCTAGATTCATGAAGAGAGAGGAGTGAGAGTGGTGGAGGCACAGCAATAGCAAGCGTTTCAGCACCAGTGTGGTTGCTGTGTGTGATTCACTGTACCCAGGGAAGGCAGCCTGGACCCATCTGTACTGTTGACCAGAGTCCTTAGAAAAGCAGACCAGGGTCACCAGAGGCAGCATGTCAGCTGGAGGGCTTCTAGCCTGACTGGCGTATGGGGAAAGATGAAGACCAGAACGACTCTAGCAGCTGGGTGTTCGTATCCTGTCTTGAACCTCAGAGGAGTATTTCCATCTGCTCATCCCTCCACCTCAGCTTCACTTCCCTGAACTCCTGCTTGGTCACTGGTAAAGTTTTTAGAGGAAAGTTGGAGGTGCTGTAATATCCCTCCTAACATCCTAATTGGGGTTTAGAAGACTGCCTGAAGATTTTAAGGACAAGGTGCAGTTTCTGGTGAGATCTGAACTGACCGATTACCACTCCCAAAAACGTGTGGCCAAAACTGTGCTCTTCTGTGCTGATCTGGCCACTGATTCTGTCTCTAATTAAACAAGAGCCATTGTTGACCTCAAAGGTGTTATTCTAGACTTAAAGCATTGTGCTTCAGTTCTCTGTGAAGTTCAATATGTATCAATTATTCACGTGAAGAATACTATGGTGATGTAATAGATAACATTAACTGTACCAGAAATAATTTATGAGAAATCCACTTCATTGTTCATTCATAATTGCTCTAAAATTTATTTATTTATAATAAAACTGATTGTATTCACTGATCAAGTGCTTTTGTCAGTCCAGAATGGGAATTAATTTTCAACATTTCAACAGATATTAATTATGTAGAGAGAATTACACTGGAAATAGGAGGGTCGTTAATTACAGTTACAGTATCCCCTGAAGGTGTTGCATTGTAGATTTCTTTTATCTTTCCTCTGAAGGGATCTGAACTCATTGTCTAAGGAACCCCCAGGAAGTTCAGAAAAAATCAATGCACATTGTAAGACACTCTCTGAGGAACAAATTCCACAAAAACTCTATGCTTGTTTCATTGGACAGGTGAAAAAACGAGTCAAGATTTTTTCCTAGAGAAAACTTTATTAAGCAGAGTATCATTTATCTTACGTCCCTGAAGGAAATCATGGGGTTTACGTCAGTAATCTAACTATCACACTGGATTAAAAGTAGTAGAAGGTGCTTTTGTTTTGGTTTCAAAAGAGTTTTTTAGATTGTGTATCTGCCACTCATAAAAAAATGGCTAAATGTTTGAAATTTTGAATATTATTCTGAAAAATATTTGTCAATTCTTGTGTGGTTTGTTTCTTTTTCTTTTTTTTTTTTTTTTTGTTTCTATTTTCCTAGTGATTTGTCTTGGTGTTTGAATTAGATGGTTTCAAAGTACGATAAAATGTTTATTTTGAAAGTGATAGGGCATTTTGAAAAGTTTTTTCACATCAACTTTTTTCATGTTGGGAAATTCATCAAATCTCACTCCTCCCCTTGTTTCAACTCTAATTTTGGCAACCTGACAGTTTTTAGTGGAAAAATCCTTTAACGTTATATCTGGTGAAAAAAAAAAATCATTTTTTTTTCATAGACAATACTACTGACAGCATAGGCTTGGAAGATTGTTTCTTGCAGTGTCTAAGGAAATACATTGAGGAAAGTGTGAGCTGTGCTTCTTGGAAAAATGAAGTCAAATAAGAAGAGGCTACAAAGCAGTAAACACCAGTCCAATAGAACAACAGACATCCTTCAACATATTCAGATGCTGCTCTGGACAACACCTACATCACCTGAAGAGAGATACAGAGAGGAATTACAGTGACAAAAAAATAGAGTACTTGAGCCGAAGTGGAAATTTAACTACAAAAAAAAGGGAGCTTTCAGGAAAGATGAGTACAGATATTGAAATAAAAGAACAGACCAAAACACAAGTTACCAGCAAATTCCATTCTGTTTTTAACCTACTTTCTTTGTGACGATAGAGTTGATTTGTTTTAGCTGAGTCTTTTGGTCATTTCTTGCTTCGCATAGCTGGTAGTACTGATGGCACAAAGCTGCAGCATTGTAAGTCGAGGTTTTGCAGAGCTTTTGACACAAAGTGTAACTTTTTTTCTTCAACTTCTCAGGGAGTTACAAGTTGTTCTTTAAAAAACAATTCAAAGATATGAGCCTGAATCAAGTGCCCCAGTCTCTGCCAGCATTGATGTTATCTTAAGAACAGAGGCAGAAAAAGGATGAGCTTAGGCTTAGCGCTATACATGGTGGACACCTCTCTCTCCTGGAGAAGTAACTCTGGTAGGGGGGTGAGATAAGCAGTAGGGCATGCTGATGCCTTACACTGGTGCTTTAGCTCCCACCAAGGTATCCTATCCAGCCCATGAACACAGATGTCACTGCAACTGGGTAACAGAAAATGGGATATTTGTCCAAATTTCAGCTTCCTCACTGAACTGCAGCTTGGAAGGACTGAGGCCAAGACTACAGTGCATTCAGCACACTTCCTGTTCTCTAGCAATGGCCTTACACTGTTAAGGGCATAGCAAAATAATTGATCATCAAATAAATGGAGTCAAATAATAGGGTTTTTTTTGTTGTTTTTTTTTTTTTTTTAACCAGTGAATTGAACATGAAAGGCATTCAATATTTAACAAAATAAACTATTTAGAATTTAAAAGTAATGTAGCTCTTTCGATTATTATCTTGGTCTTGTTTGGTTTTCAGATAGTATTACCATAATGTATCTGCATGTCTGTGCAGTGTTGTAGGTGGCATTTTTTATGGTTCTATCTAACATTACAGTCCCTTTCAATGGGAGTTAAGAGAAGGTACTCTTCCTAACTATTAATTCTGGTAAGTACTGTGGTCAAGAATGGACCAAGCTGGTACCCATGAGGCATGATGACAGAGCATCTGATCTGCATAGCAGTGCAGTGACACTGAGTACTGAGGTTTATTCCCCTGTTAACATACTGTTTGTAATGCAAACCTTCTCCTATGTTTGACAGCTGAACTATGCATCTATCTGCGAGTCTGGGAAGATAAACTTCATTATGAATGTAGGAGCAGTGCTAATCAAGGAATCAGGTTATGAGGATGACCTGCAGCTGATGGGGAGATGTGCAGAGCCAACAAGATGTGTTACTTTATTTGTGCAAGTGGCATCTTCGGGAGTAAAGAGCGCAGTAAAAAAGAAGTGACTGAGGTGACACTGAAACTGGGAGAATTATGTGTCTAAGTAATCTTGAGATAATTTTTCTAGCTTAGTTCAGTCTTGGATGGATCACAGCTTCTACAAGCTGCTGATTCAGAAGAGAAGATGGCTGATCTTGTTCTCCAGCAAAGTAAATAAATAGAGCTTTAGAATGGTAAGAAAAAAAAAATGCTCCCTTCTCCTTCTCAGCACTTCTTTGGGACCTCTGGGGCTATAGGGATGTTAATTCATATGACTGAGAAAGTATGATCCAGTTCACTGATAGGTTTAAAAAACAGATCTTTTTTTAATGCAATGGAAACAAAGGCTGACATGGAAGATTCAAAATAGAAGAGAACAGCTTCTTCTTAAATCAGTATAAATTGTCTGTGTGTCATGGCAGTGAACGTGTTTCTTTTTTTTTTTTTTCTTTCAGGAACTACGTAACCACAGAGTTCCTGTTTACTGTATTTCTTAAGGATAAAGTTTTCTGCGGTAAGAGACACCTAAGACCATTAGGCACGCACACTACAGATCTAAAGAAAGTCTATTTACCAGAGCTTCCAGGAAAAATATTGACAGGGCAGTAAAAATACTTTCCTTGATTACTCAAGCTCATATTTTAAACCTAAAATTACAGGAACTTTTCTCTTTTACCAATTTATTTTTAGCATCTGTATTTTTTCTTTTCTTCTCTCTCTCTTTTTTTTTTTTTTTTTTTTTTTTGCGTACCTTTTAAAGCATGGCAAGTTTCCATTGATTTTGCAAACGAGGGTCAAATTTGGTAAATGCGTCTGACACACCTTATCCTTTTTTTCAATATTTTTACTAAGTCAGTAGGAAATGATCAATAGAAGGTAAATTTACCTTTCTTCAGGAACTGAATGATGAAGCTACAGTGTATTTCAAAGAATATGTCCTTCAATCTATTTTTAAATAACATATGGGTAGTGATATCTGTGTAATGGAACTAAGCTGTCTACATATTTATTTAGTGCATATTACTGCAAAATCTGAACCCCAAGCAAACACTGATGAATTATCCTGGAAATTCTTCAGGAAGAAAAATATTTCCTTTTTTAAGCTATCAATGTGCACAGATAAGTTAAAATGAATGTCAGGCTATTTGCTTTTTATGGACACAGGATCCTTTGGTCTTAGATAGGAAGGGAACTCCAAAATTCAAGAAGTGTTTTTCACTGTAGAAGGAGGAAAACACATTGAGTTGTCCTCTGACACACATGTACAGATATCAAAGGTCAACATCTCAGGTGTGGTTCTGCTCAGCCCAAACACTGTAGAGTTTGAAGGACCTGTCCCATGACAGGGAAAATGGTGATGGTGTCTTCAAGCAGCTAGATGGTCTCTGAGCCTTCAGGTTTGCCTCTCAGATTTCCCTGGTCTCTAATTGATACAACAGAAGACTTTATGGAAAGCTGAAGCTATATAGTCATCTAAGAAAGATAACATCGCCTAGCGTGTGGAAGGTATCAAAAAAGGTATATACATTGCAGGGTAAACTGGAACATGTTTTGAAGTCTACCAGGAGAAAAACTATCCCTTTCAAAATGAGCAGGGTTTGTATCAGTCTTGCCTCTATCTTCTCAGCACTGTTTGCAGGTCTTGCAGATGGAGCTATCTGGAGTTGGATCTCCAATTTGCATTAGTCTTTTTGTGTTCCCAGGAAAATGGCTTACATACTGCTTTGATCAGAGGAAGTTTTGTCATCTTGTTCAGAATGGGAACTTCCAAGATTTTCAAGTATGAATTCCTTAATTCAACCTCCACAACGAAAGATAACACTGGAAAGAAACTGCCATTCATTTCAGCTGCTCATCTTATTTCTAGAGAGTTTTTCAGGAAGTAGTGTTTCTCCTTCTTGAACAATCTTTATATCTTCCCAGTGAATAATCTTCATTTCCTTTTCAATATTTCAGAAATGTCACAGATTAGATAACTGTGCTGTGATCTTACAAAGGAAAGAAAATATCTGGACATCAACTTAAAAAATAATCTAGATGAGCAGGAAAACAATGAGAAAGAGTTTTATAACATAACCAAAGTTCAGAGGTAGATCGCAGGGAAAGAGTATCTATAGAAGGGATTGGTTTGTTTTGGAAGGCTGAGAAAAAAGTATTTTTTTTTGGTGTTTTAGTTCAAGGATGTGTATATTTGCTGATTATTCAGAAGCAGCCATTGCAGAGGTAACTCATGATTCCTTTTAACTCTCCCATTCACTTTCTACAAAACACAGTTGAACCTTTCTATCTTTTATTAGAAATATTTGCTCTAGCATATATATAGACACACAATATCCATAGTATACTGTGATGCATGCAGTGTGTTTTGTGGATGGCTAGAAGAGGTGCCTCCTTTGTGTGTGTGACTGTGACTGTGAGGACTGGATTGGACAAGACAAGATGTGTTTTTGGGAAAACATAAGAAACTAATTTTCTGTATGCCTGTAAGTGTAAACAGATTTAAAAAGAACAAGAGAAATATCATAACCCTATTAGAAGCTACTAGGTGAAGTGGTAGCTGAAATCTAGACATATGAAGAAGGGAGTTACTATGGCAGTAGCTATTTTATGTACAATACTGACTAGTAAAGAAGAATAGACTGAGTGCTTTGAAGAGAAATGTCATTTGAATGAAATTGATTATTAAATGTTTGAATTTCATATTCTAAGAATGGTGAGTGAGCAAGAAAAGAACAACAAACAAAGGAATACAAAAGATTCAGGAGAGTCAGCAATTACTTCAAGCGGATATTCTAAAAAAGACACTTGAAAACTGCACTAATGCAAAGGAAAATGGGAAAGTCTAATAAGAAACTATTAGGGGAACTTTTTGATGATCTGAAAATATCAAAAGCAGAAGTCATAATGTGCACTCAGATTAAAGAATTGTCTACTAGGAACAAAACAAAGGGGATAGAAAAAGGATTTCCAGACAGAAATGTAAAAGTCAAGAGAAAATATGCAAGAAATCAAATGATAGAAATACAGTTCCAATGCAAAATGGGAAAAAAAAGCCAGCAATGAATAAAGCTGAGAGGACTAAACTAGACTATCCTTTCCTGACTGCTGTCTTCCCTCAGAAAGAGTAAATTTAGACACATGAAACAATTCTTTTTAAGAAGAAGGGTTGCCCAGGCAACTGAGAGTTGTCCCACTTAATTTTGAAGACATTTCACGCTCCAACTGCCCATGATCTTTCTGCAGGATCATGATAATGTTATTACTGGTTTTCAGGTAGGAGGGAATTCAATTATCTCTTCCCAGATAGGTCTTTTTTTTTTTGGATGGGGTAAGAAGAAATGATCATAAATAGTCACACAGTTCCTGGAGTATCTTGGATTCAGGACAAACACAGACATGTGGTGCCAGGAAAGTCAGTCATAGGCTGAACTGTGCATGAATACAATTAGATACAAGGTCTCATCTCAGAAAAATGTTAACAGAAGGTGGCTATAATGGAAAACAAATGGTATCCCTGAAAGAAAAATAACTCTTCCTGAAGCCTGCTGGGAATTCTGAGTTCATACACAGGCATGCTTCACTGATCCAGAGTTCATATGATACCTTTATATTCAGAAATTCTGGGTCTTCCTTGCACATCTGGTGAAGAAGGAAGAATCAAATATTTTATTTTTTCTGGTTCAGTTGAGAAAATGTCACCAAAAATAAAGAGACCAGCACCTCGGTTCTTGAAACAGGAAATTTTCCATGGTATCAATCCCATCCTGATCCTGACTGTCCAATAATTTCTCATAAAAGCTGGAAAAAATAGCCGTAAGTAAATGTTTCTACGATGAGCACAGTGTGTTTCCAGTCTAAAGATTCAATGTCCAACAGGGGAGGGATAGGTAAATGTCTTCTCACTGAAGGTATATGAACTCAGTAGTGTTCATATATTTTCAGCGAACAAGCTGGATTAGGTCTGACTAAGATAATACTGCACCTTCAAGACCTCTACTCTTGCAAAATCTTTCCAGACCAGTCTTGCCACTGGGCTCAAACACACCCTAAAGATACCCAAGCAAATAGATTTTACTGTCTAGTGCAGACTCTGTAATTTAACTGGTATTTAAAACCAAATAGACTTGAGCTCTTCCCAGAAGACTTTATGATGGGTATCAAATACTGTCCCAACTAGAAGGTCAGATTTTAGCATGTTAAAGAAAAAGTGGTTTTATGAAATCCTAGTGAGGTTTGATTTTATTATTTTTTTTCTTAGAACATCAGCTATATCCTAGTCCAGGTATTCACAGAGCACAGCCCTCCACTCCTTAGCTTTAGAATATGTGTCTTTACTCTTACTATGACTATCAAGGCATGTAACGTATGTAGAAATCAGGAGGTAGAGAAGTATATCTAAATTTAAGTAGATACAGACAAAGAATAGACACAAAATACATTTCTGCTAATTTGAAAACAACATTCTAATTTTTTTTTACTGGGTGAAAAATATGATGCCTTGCAAAAGTTGTACTTCTAATTTTTTGTGTACTTAAAGTAGTCTGTAATTTTAGAAAATTCATCTGAGGTATTCTGGCCATGCAAACTAGTGAGATCATGTTTTGTTAGCAGCTTAATATTCCTTTCTTTCACCCCAAACTGCAAGTATGATCTCAGCAGAGCCTTTGTTACTTAAAGAAAAGACATCAGAAGTGCTTTGAATACATTTTCCTCAAGTGCTCATTTTAGACATGGCATAAAATGATTACAGGGGATATTCTGTCCCAGTTGAAGAATTCTCACTGACCCAAGCAGGAACAAGATTTAATTCTAAGACACTTCCCTCAGCAAGGTAACAAGAAAAGAAAAACAAACTGAAATGGCAATGAGGGCAAAAACTGGGATCTTGAATTCCTGTCCAGAGCCGTAACAGTGGAAGTCTCACACTTCATCTATGAGAATTAGTTATGGGATAAAATCACATTCATTTTTCTCCATTAAAAGAGGCCTACTAATTAGCATCTACTGAAATTTCACCTTAAATCCTGTGCTATTACCCTTTTTTGAACAGATGTCATTAAGGAATCTGAAGCATCCTGTATATCACCGGTTCCCATCTTTTTTGAATCTGGAATTTCTCATCACAGTATTACAGCCAAAACGGCCAATATTTCATTTTAGATAAATGGTGTGTTTTAGATACTTATCTCACTGCTTGACAGTCTAAAAATGGAAGATTTGGAAAACAATCTTTCCCAGGTTTCCCATTTGACCTGCTCCTAGTTCAGAAGAGTCAGAGGAGAGAAAGCCTTAAAATCATGGCATTTTTATGTATAGGAAAGTGATTTGAGATCACTTTATGAAGTTTTAATGGCTTTTGCTGAGTCCCAGTCAGCTGGAGCCAGTAGCTAAAGCACCTGGTCTCTTAAGCATAGAGTATAAACAAGAAAAGGTCTGAAGTCTGTAAAATCTGAGCACATTTTATATGATGGAGTTCGTAAGTTGTATTTTCTGTACATTATTGCATGTATCATACACAGTCTAAAGACATGATGATATGATCTGAAACACAGGTTTTAGAGGCGTCATTTTGGGATGACTGGATTATAAGATATGAGAGAATGATATACATCATTCTGAATGAGACCAAATAAATCTTTTCTGCCTTTTCTGTCTCTCATCATGCATTCTTGTGGAGTAGCTGGGTGAACATATTGAAGTAAATTTCTTAAGTCAATGCAAATCCTTTTTTTCTGAATCAGTTCTGAGCAGAATTTTTCTTTTTTTTTTCTTTTTCTTTTTTCTTTTTTCTTTTTCTTTTTCTTTTTCTTTTTTTTTCTTTTTCTTTTTCTTTTTCTTTTTCTTTTTCTTTTTCT
>WTSP01003728.1:110800-131532 GCA_025331215.1 Actenoides lindsayi | reverse complement strand
AAGAGAAGAGAAGAGAAGAGAAGAGAAGAGAAGAGAAGAGAAGAGAAGAGAAGAGAAGAGAAGAGAAGAGAAGAGATAGCTGTGTTGTTAGGAGCATCTCTTGCCTTTTGAACAACTGACTTAAAAGTTTAGGATTTTTGTTTTAATTTCTTTCTCCTGTATAAAATAATAGCATACTTTTATTCATATGATTTATGGCATATGTGCATATAAAAAAGATAAATAGTTATGCTTCAGCAGAAGTACATGATATATGCATGTATAAGTAACATTAGAAGGACTTTCCCCAGGGCCCGTTTTTTATCCACTAACTCCACTGCCTCTGGTTTCTCCCTGTTTTTGCCTCCTTGTTTAGTGGGTTATCTGAAGATTTATTTTCAAAAGTGAACTCATATGGTGAATGCAAATGGAGCATTATATCTGCTTTGAAAGGTATATACTACTCTTGATAACATTGTATATAATGACATAATGCTCTTAGATAAAATATTGCTCCACTTTATCCTACAAAAGAGCTGAAATATAAACAAAGCTAAGGAATGTAATGACGAATAGTTGTGATGAAAACATTTTTTTGTGTGTTGTTAAAGCAATAACTCTTAATATTATTAGGAAATTTTCTGCAGTAGTATACTGAGTACCTTTCATCCTCAAAATATTTTTGTCTTCATAAAAAGTATCTTACTGTGTGCTGATGGTTCATGTGAGGTTCAGTTTCTAGTCCTAAGGATGGTACTACCACACAATATAAATATGTATGTATGTACATCTATTAGCAACAGGTGTACAAGACAAAAGTGTGTCGTCATGTGTGGTTCATCACATTTTGCAAAATATCAGAGATGAACATAAATCAAAATGCAGCTCTAAACAACTTCAACAGAAGTTCAAGTTCATAGTAAAACCCCTTTTTATTGGTAAAGTTGCTTCTTGTTTCCCATTCTGTAGATCTTGTATGTACAATATGCTATATTTTTGCACCTTGTCTCTGTACTTATCTGCAAGGTATCTAGTATCCTGCAGTGCTATACAACGAATGTACGCTAATCTTTGTTACATATACCTGCTTTATACCACCTTGGTATTTGGGTACCAAAGGCCATTACAAGACACAGGATTTCTCTATATATAGAGTATTGTAGTACTGGATTTTGAGGTAGCTTCCATGTCATAACAATGTAACCACCTTGGGACTATACTCCTAGTTACATGACCTATGGGGCTGCTGAAAAGCAACATTTTTAAGACAATTCCTTGACATTTCTGGAGTACTAGTTGAGCATTTCATTGCTGTTTTAAGTGTGCCTTAAGCTATACTGACAGGCACACATTATAGAGTAGGCATTTGTGCAGAAAAAAATGACAGGTACCTTAAATGAAACCTTCCTGATATCTAGGGACGTTTTGTGATCCAGAATTGTTTTGTATAAAACTGGAATATGCTATAATAAATTATTATTTTGCAGAAATGTCATAATATTTAGTGAAAGATTCCTTTCAGATTGGCCTACACTTAATAGGAATGTTAAGAATTTGTTGGGCTGAACTGAAATGTTCTGTGTAATTTATTTGTTAAGCTGTACCCGTCTGTTAAGTTGTAGAGCCACAAAAAAGAAATTTTGTAGTTGAGCTCCTCCTTGGATGGATTACATCTTCCACAATGCACTTCTGTCTCCAGTCCTTGCAATCTGTACAGTGCATCCTGGGAATTGCATACAACAGCATGTTATGAGAGATATCCAAGCAGAAAAGCTATCTATCAGGGATCACACAGGATAGAATAATCCTTATTAGTGCTGTCTTGAATTACAGAAGCTCGGTATTACACAGCCTGCCCCCTCCTTCTAAACAAAAGAAACAAAAATAAACAAGCAAACAAACAAAAAAACAATCCACCAGACTCAAGAGGTTTTTTTAGTATTCTCAAAAAAAATTCAGAGAAACTTTTAAAGTTCTACAACTGCTATTAATGCCCTTGAATTCATACAGAATACTTTTTCCTTTGGAAGGATGAGATTTTTTACATATATGGTGTTATTACAACTATTAGCACTTTTCTGACTTACTGAGTCAGTGTGTGTAGGGAAACTCTAGATACTACCTTGCAGCCTAGTAGCTGTGTTCAAATAAACTGCTTGTTTTTACTTCTAATTCTTTCAGAATTAAGCAGCTCTGCTCACATGAGTACTGCAAAAATAAAGGCTGGAATATGGAATATATTCTTGGATGATATTTTAATGGAAAATAAAGAATTAGAATAATATCTTTAATACGGCTGGGTGGCAAATACTTGAACACTGCTTTGAAAGCCACATGGGCTTATAGTTGAACAATAAAAATGATGAATAATCAAGAAAGCTTAGAAAATAAACTGAAGAGAATAGCTCAACTAGCAGAAGAAGTCTAAAGATTATTAGGAATTATTCACTATTTTATTTAATCTGAACATAATTTTAAGATGCTTCAGTTTTACACACAAAAATCTTAAGTCCTAATCATCAATTCAAAGTGAAAAAAGTGCTGTGTATAAATTCTCAAAGTTTTTTTCTGGTCTATTTTCTCAAGATTAAGTTTTGGTTTGGGCTTATTATATGAGAATCCAACACCAGAAAATTTGAATCAATCACTGAAGTGTGTATATATATATATATTTAATTGACACCATTTCTATACTTGTATCATTTATTATCAGAAGTTCATAACAGTAAAACAAGCTACAGGAGTGTGAGAGAAATGGAATTAAACTTATGAAAAATCTAAGGTATAGCCATCAATGCATTTAATTTGTGATAAATAATTTCCTGCATGAGAAATAATGGCCCCTCCCTGAATAAAGACATTTAGTAATGCAAAATAAATGATGTCAAAAGATAAAATTGCAAATCACTTTAGTGTATTAGGCTTCCCTTTTAGGTTAGATTAATAAAATAATGTGAACAGATGTAACTCTTCTTGCTTCCTTTAGACATCAAGGGGAAAATCTGGGGATCACAGCTAGAAAACCTTACAGCTATCAGATTCCTCATTTCCTGCTTCTGCGCTACCTTTCCATGGGAGGCAAAACATAGAATGGGGGGCAGGGTTTCACAAGTCTGTTTTCAGTTTGTCTAGGCTTTTAAACACTGATTTCAAGATATTCTAGTTCATGGTCCTGGTCCAAATCCTGCTGAGCACAGTGGGAAAATTCCCAGTGACCTCAGTGAGCCTTGAATTTAACTTTATGCACAAAATTTCTAAAAAGCAAGTAATAAAATTTGGCCTTTCTGAACTGCACATCCGCCATGTACTCTGTCTACCTTACACATAAAACTTAAACCACTAGATATGCAGGAGACATCTACGTGGCAGAGCAAGAAAACGATGATGCCAGGGAGAAAGAAACATAAAAAATATTTCAGCTTGGAGATTGGATCTGCTTCTTGGGTCTACAGATATTTCAGATTAGCACTTGAGAACTCCTAATGTGCATAATCCTCCTAAGGCTTGTTGAAAGGAGGGTGTGTCCCAGATTTACAGTGGCACGTGAAGATTTGAAGGCAGAATTCCACTCTTGATGCCTGAACAACTAAACTGTGTTTTTCTGAGTGATCATTAAAACAAATTCACAGAAGAGTGGGGTGAGAAGAACGGACTGCTAGTCACTTATGGTTGCCTTGCCATGACCCAGGTGATCAGAAACTGTAGAAGATGGCCTTTTAAGAAGATTCAGAAGAATTCAAGCTTATTAATCCAGAAAATAGTCATTGGACCTTAGCAAGACTAGTAGGGCTGTAGCACGGTGTGCCAAACTTGGCAAAAGAAAGCAATGGGAGTTCCATGCACTTGGTGTGACTGTTGTATTGGCTTTCTGTGCCAGTAAGCTTGTGTTCTAGTGTTCTAGTGAGCAACAGACTTTCCAGGGAGGGGAGAGCAGAGGTAATGGCAGACTGAAGGGCACCAGGTAAAGGTTTACTGGAGCCGGGTAGAAGAACCTTGTTGACTTTTCAGGTTTCTGAATAAGTTGAGACTCTAAAGTGCAAGGTAGGAAAAAAATCTGATTATCAGATGTAATATTCACACAAGATCTTTGCAGTTCAGTCTGATCTTTGGGTGTATACAGAGTTTCAGTGTTCCTTAATAAATTACCTCTCCTTGTACCAATTAACCCCCTTCCGTGAGGGTTCAGTGTTTACTTGGGGCTGTGCCAGTGCTAACAGCTATGTTTTAACATTCTTTTTAATAGCTTGCAATTACTACTGGGAGCGAAAGCTACATAAAATATTAACACTTAAGCATCTTAGGCACTCCTTTGAACATTAGATTATAAGTTACTTTTCATTCTTACAAACCTATTATTTGCTTAGAATTCCGATGGACCCATGAAAATGCTGCAGTTAAGTGGTTTCTGTTGATTTATTAACTTCCACAAAGTCTGATGGAAGTCACTCCATGCAAAATATTGAATACACTTTGTTCTTTAAATTGTCCAGTAGTAATGCCAGAAGAATAAGAATTTCTACATTTTAAAGAGGTAAAGTAACTTTGAAAATCACTTTTACAGCATATTTGACTTTTTCCCCTGCTGTGCTACCACTTTGCTTACACAGAGAACAGCTACTGTATTTGCAGAATCAGTGCCATGACTGCTGATTATATAGAAAGAATTAGAGAGCAGGAAGGTTAGAGATCTAACTGCTACTTTGGATCTCAACTTCACAGAAAGTTTGCGTTTTGAGAATAAAATCAAGGGGTGATGTGGGACATAGGTGTTCCACCTATGCCTAGATTTGTATTTTTGTTGTGCATGGGTTGTCCCTATAAAAAAGCAATGGTTTTCAAATGGGTCTCCAGTTGAAGAGCAAGTATCCCATCCCCATTTGTGTCTCCCATTGGCCTCATCAGCTGTTCTACATTTTAAGGGAAGACAGACTTACTTCATCATTTCAGGTTCACTGAGCCATTAAGACAAGTGATAGACAAATTTTGAAAATCTTGGAATTGATTCTGGATAAGCCCTCAAATATTTGTAACTTACATAAATCATTATAACATCTGGGATCTACAAAATCATAAATAAATCTCAAGAAATATGGATTTCTCATTATTTTCTTTCCATGTCCAGCTTCTGTTAGGTCCAGCAACATTTGAAACAAATCTTTCTCACAGTATTTTGGCAGATCTACTTTTATCCCTGGCTGGACATTATAAATGTACAATACTGGAATTTGAAAAAATAAGGGCATAAATACGTGATTCTAAACTTTGAAAGACTTCCACTAATGATTTCTGTTTTAGTCTTCTAGTGACACTAGTAGTGTCATCAGTTTTCTGGAAAAAGTTAAGAAGGACACTCCATACTGGTTCCATTGTTTTCATTTTTTCTGTTTAGTTTTGGTTTCTTTGTTGGTTGGGTTTTTTTGGTTTTTTGTTTGTTTGTTTGTTTTTTCCCCTCCAAAGCACATTGTCCTTCTCTATTTTGTTAGCCTACTTATTTTTATTAATTTAAAATCATCTGGAACAATCCCTTCTTTTTACAGGCAGCCTGTACATTTAAAGATATTAATAGCTTAAATGAAGAAGCCAAGTGAAAACAAAGGACAGCAGAGAATGGGTGAGCTAAAATCTCTGAATACTCTTACTTTGAGTGAGTCTGCACTATCTGCTGGGCACATCTTTTATCTTAACATGGAAGAAGCATTACTCCATGAAGCTTGCAGATATTCCTGGCACTAAAGTGACAAACTGAAATAAAGCAGCAGCATGATCTGGTGATTCAAGCATTGTAGTGAAGCTAGAAGAACTGGGTCTTTCCCTCAGCAGTTCCAGGAACCTTTTCAGCTAAATCACTGGTTTCAGTTTTTAAGAGCAAAGGGCTCAGAGTTTGAGGAACACACATTGTAATAGAAAAGCATTGTTTTTCTACATCTATTTTTTATAAAATAGATTTCCTTTTAAAGCAAATTCTTTTAAGAAAAGAACATGAAAAACAAAATCTCCAAAGTAACGAACTTTTTTTGTCTCTAGAAGTGTAGATTTCTAAAATTAGATATATGCCTCTTTTTCACCTTAGAAAGATGTTATTATTATCAATGAGTTCTCACCCAGCTATAGGTGCTCATGATGAGCAGTGAATGCATCATTTCACAAGTATCTTCATGGCTGAAATCACCATTGTTGGAAGCTTGTTTTGGAAGGAACCGGCTTTCTTGTCCTTAGCAGCTGAGCCTTCAGTGCTGTTAACTCCCCACCTACAGGTTAAGATAACAGTCTGGGATGTCTTGTCCACTCTCACTTATCCTCCTTCCCCTGGTGTCAGCCTGTGTTGAGGTTCATGAGCTGCCTGGCCCCTTCCCTGATTCACTTTAGCTCATGTTCCACTTCTTTTTGTTTGTTTTTGTTTTCATTTTTGTTTTTGTTTTCTTTGTGAGTTGAATCATTTTAGGAGTTGGCCCAACAAGACTGCAGGAGTCCATGCACTGGAACAAGAGGTGGTGCTGGGGGGCCACCATCCCTTTGAGACAGCAGCAACAGATGAACTTGACTGTATCATGAAACTGTACTTGAAGGTGCTTTAAAGGTCTGTATTTTTGTATATGCATGACCCTGCACATAGGCTGTCTCTTCAGTTTATTGTGTGTGTTTGATGCCTGAAAAAGTTGGAAAACCCATGTGATGAGTGTACAGAGACCTAAACTGTCCAACAGGAGAACCTAAGCATACTGGTTTTGAAATATGATCTTTCTGCCAAGGCTAAGCCTCTCAAGGGGATGTGTCTTTGTTTAGTTGAGATTCAAGGCTGCAAAAACTTACCTCCTGAGTATAGCCATTCTTTCAAAGCACTTGGCAGACTTGGCTTTCTTTTTTTGGTGTTATCACATATCTGTACAGTCATGAGGCCTGAGAGCAAGAGGTCCATCCTCTGTGCTACTTCTCTGTGAGGGCCCATCAGGATGTTCTGCTTCCCGCAGTGCTCTCTGTGCAGAAATTCACATTCAAGGAAAGAGAAACAGAGAGTCAAGATTAAAAACAAAAACAAATGTCAGAGAAAAGTAGGTCTGGATTTGGTACATCTCCAGATAAAATTATTACACAATTAAGAAAAGCCTTGGCCCTGTACACATGCTTAATTTTATACACTAAGCCTATTCACCATGTAAAGCTGAACAAATGTGTAAGTGTTGTCAGAACTGAGGTCCGTCCCACTAGTAGTAGATAGGCATGCCGTTTCCATAAGCCACCGCAGCAAATGCATAATTTAATAAAAAAGACTTTTGTTCATGTCTATTAAAAGAAACCTATAAATCTTCCAAATGGTACATTTAGGATTTGGTCCAAAAGTTACTTAAGCCGATGGAAAAGCTGTTATTGATTTTAATAGGTATTTATTATATTTGGCGATTCCTTCAGCAGTCACTCTTTCCCGCTCTGTCATCTCAGCTGAGTTCCAGCCCCATCTCCCATAACTTACCATGATGTGGACGGCATATGTTGTTTAGATGAGACACTTATTCATTAGTTTATGTTTGAATGATGCCAAGCACGTCCTGATCCTAACTGAATGCTAAAATGATGGTAATAGATGACATAATTACAGTAATAATAAAATACTGTGTTCAGCCGTGTTATACACTATTTTGTTCCATGATCAACAAAGAAAAGGATCTAACATACTCACAATAGAGAAACATATATCTAAAGAAAAACACTGGTGTGAATATACTCTCTCTATTTTATAGTAACTCCTTTTGCTGTTGAGAGTGAGAGCAACTGCAAGTGCTAAAATTATTTGTTTTGTATTAATTCATTATTTCTTTACTCCTGGAAAGAGTTGTTTGAGTAAAACACTTTTCTGAATGTTTCTTCTGTTTTCATGAGACCATGCAAGCACAAACAGGCTATTATAAAAACTTGATGAGGAAGACAAGAGTTCATCTTTGATTTTTGCAGGTATTGGCTTTGCTTTTATAAAGCTAAATCAAAGCTCACAAAAAACCTTGTAAAAATTTTGTTAATGCTTACTGATTTTCTCTCAGCTGTGGCTGAGACTTACAAATGAAACAATTTGACAGACATTTTTCTTTTTCAGCATACCAAGTATGAACTTCAGATGACAAGACAGTTTGGGTTTTAATTCAGCAGTCTTCTGCTGGATTTTAAGCAAGAGCATGTATTTGAGTCCCTTTAAAATTAAAATATTTTCTTAAATGTTTTTACCAAGTTGGTCTAGCTAACCTTTTCTGGAGCTACTGGCTCCAAACCCACATCTGTGAGTAGCTTTTCGGAGGCTGTGCCTGCATTTTGTTCTTCAGTGACCATTCCATGTTGCTCCAGAGTAACACTCCAAAATAACCTGCATGTTGATCTGGGAATTTACTAGCCTATTTGTACAAATAAGAAGTTCTAAGAACAGGACTTTGTCTTAACTCAGCTTTCCTCTAAAGCCTTGGTGCCAAAGAGGAATTCACTGTGTCGTTGTCTGAAAGGAGCATTGTTGTCGGTTCTTTTTGAGCCAAAGCAGAGTCATGTTTTGCTTTTAAAATAACAGCCAGGAGCTACAGTATTGCTGAGAATACAGGAGACCTGGGCTTAGCTCCCGCTTTTGTCTGAGGTTGCTGCAGTTTGTATCTATCACCACCTTGGGGCCACTGAGCTTCTACTCCTTCTAGAACAGGGAGAGCAAGACACTGTTGTAGTCACTCTCTGGGGTACTCAGTGGGGAACAGAGACATGGGTCCCAATTCCTGCTTCATAACTTCTTCTACATCTAGCAGCTAGTGGACAAAATATCCTCAAAACCCTCTTGGGAACTGTGGTTTCTCTCCTTCCCCAGGGAGCGGCATTACTGGTAGCTTAATGTTTGCCTCTTTGGACTGATCTCTGAGGAATGTAAAAAAAAAAATAAAAATGTGCTAATGAAGCTTAAATATCACTACAGAGAAGTGGCAACTGAGCAGGGGATTTCAGGTTCACAGTTTTAGATTATCATCTAACAGAAGCTTTAGCCCCTTCTCTTTCGATCCTGCTCAATTAGCTCTTTCAGGTCCCATTAACAAAAAGATGAACTGAAGATAATCATTCTCACACAGGATAGAAACTTATATGTCCCAGGAATGTTATGAGATGCTAGCAAAATGTAAGGTAATGAGTTAAAGTAGCTGAAGGGAGAAAAAAATAAGAATAAAGAAAAACATCAGGGCTTCTCCTTCATCCTAATTTTGACAGGTTGGGTTTAGTTTGTGATGTAAGGCAGATTTTTCTTTCTGAGATAAATTTGCTGAAAAGTCTGTCATAATCCACAAAAGAGTTCAGAAGTATAAAGGAGGTACTTCCAGAGAGCTCAGAAAAACTGGGAAAAAAACAGGTGATGCTGATATTTTAATGAGCATTTTCCGCTTCATTCTGAGAATAGCTGCCATGTACCATTACTTTTCTGTGAGTACAGAACAATTTTTGTCATTCAATCATTATTTTTCTCACAGCCAGAATGAAAGAGAAATAACACATACACACACACACACACGTGGACACGTGTGCAGAGCCTCTCTCTCTGATAGTTCCCGAGGGAGTTCCATCATACCCTAGTTTATGAGCCTTGGATCATCTGTGGCCAGTGGATTTAGTAATAAACAGAGTGGAAATGTTCTTCATCAGAGTTCAAAGTAAATTTCTACAAGCCCCTGCCAGACATTGCTTCCCCCTGGCCCCTCAGCATTTTCCTGTAATGACTTCCTTTGAATGGAAAGAATATAGAAAAGAAGGCAGATTGCACATCTTTAAAACGTGTCTTGAAATATTGCAAGCTCTGTAAATGAAGGGCATTCAGATGGTTTTAGAGTGCAGCTTTTCAGGCTCTTTTGCCATCCTGGAAGCACAGTGCCTGGGAAGCACATGTAACGTGTAACGTCTTCATAATAGAGCAATACCTCTATATTTAAAGCAAAGATTATACCTTTGTATTGTCTATTATAGTCTTTGACCATTGGAAATCTGCCTCAGTTGGACAAGGCTGAAGATCCACCTTATCACCTAATAAAATGCTATGCAGTCTCACTGTAAATCCCACTGGATATAGCACACCTATACATAAAAGAAGCAAGGATGGCCAACACTGTTAGCTTCTAATGATATACAGAACTACTAAGAGCTCCCAACCCTTCTGGATGTGGACAGGTTTAAATGTCTCCATTCATTTTTAAATCTTGGAAATTAATTAGAGATTTCATTTTTGTGGGCTGTGTGGAAACATCATACTGCTTGGAGGAACAAATGTTTTAAAAAACTGGTTGGACCCAAAGGACCAGCCTGATTATTTTTATCCAAGGTATAAAAATACCAGACACGTATTTTTATCTCCCTTTAAAGGAATCTGTGGACCAGAGGTAGGTTATAATGCTTTCAAATAATCCTGAGAAGTGAGAATTATAGGCACTTCAGAGAATTACCTATATCACTTTAATAAATTCTCATGAGGTTTGTCTGAAGATGGTGGCGGTTCAGAAAGGGCCATAAAAATGTCTAGGGGACATCAGGGGAACACTTTCCCCCCCTGTGGCAACAGAGGGCGTAGTGGGGAACATGGCAGAAACAGCACACATTAGGTAATGCCCCCCATCAGACTACAGATGTGTGAACTAGTTTAAAACTTTTATTGGGGCTTTTATTAGACTGTGATACACTCCCAGCCTTTTTGCTGTTGCCAACGTAGCCAGTTGCTCACAAATTATAACAAAGTAAAAATACCTAATGCTCAAGCTATTCTACACTATGGGGTGGGGTGTGGAGTCCCAAACAGGTAATATTTTTGGTGCTTATGCAGCCACGTTCCTCCTGTGCCTTGTGAGAGCTATGGTGAGCGCCATGGCTGCTTCACTACTTTGAAACAGCAACAAGAAAGTTTCAACCTAAGGAACAATCTTCTCAAATCCTTGCTGATGATGTAATTGGGGTTTTTTTAGTCTGGTTTTTTTGGGGTGTTTTTTTTGTTTATTTCTTTGTTTTGGGTTTGGGTTTTTGTTGGTTTGGGGTTTTTTTTTGGTTTGGTTTTTTTTTTTTTTTAATACCAGTTACTTATTTAAGTTAAAGTAATTGACAGCTTTAGTACACAAAGATTACTTTCAATCTAAAATATATTAAAAATTGTATCTTTCTTACCAAAGGTTGTCTCATTTATGTAGCTTGTTCCTGCCGAAGTAAAGCAGTCCTAATAGGAGTTGACATGTCTCCATGAGTGGCTTTGGTGTCAGTGACTTCAGCTGAGCTGCAGCAGTGCAGGTTTGGTAGGGAGAGGGTATATGGGGGAGATCTCCAAAGTGGCAGTGAGATAGTGAGAAGGGACCAGTAGTTCACCACCTCTCATAACGCAGGAACTAAAGGAACCCAAAAAGACTGGTCAGATGGCAGGTTCTAAAATAAATAAAAAAGGTATTTGTTCACTTTGCATGTGGTTATTTAACAGTGGAACTTTTTGTAATAGTATACTGTAGCTATTAAAATTTTACTGAAGTTCAGAAATTATTAGACAAATTATTGAGAAAAATAGTTTTTAAGAGAATGAAAAACATGAGCATCCGGCCTCAAGATCAAAAATATATAAACCCCAGGCTGATAGAACCAAGCAGGATATAGTGGAGTACCATGGTATCTTCTGTATGCAACCATAAGCTTTTGCAGGAAATGGGAGAGCAGAGCAGAGGGACTGCTGGGCTGATCCATTATTACATTATTATCTTCTAACAATATATCTAACAATGGACCTGAGCACAATCCAATCTGAAATTTCATCAATGGCTATGACTCCATGCACAACTATTAAAACATTTTTAAAGCAATGAAAATCTCCTGGAGTCTGTGGATATTCTTAAAATTGGATAGTATTGTATAGTTCAGCTAAGATGAATATATCTGATTTCTGTGTGGAAACTCTAGCACAGGAAGCTAGAAAGCATCATAGCAGAAAAAGGTGGTGAGGAGAAGAGAGGGTGGCAACACTTTCAGGGATCATCATCAGGACATGGATTCTTTGGTCTCTTTGGGGTCTTTCCCATGACCAAGGAGATTTAGCTGCTCCAAGTATCCATCTCTTTTCAACCCTATCACTGGCCATAACAGCAGGAAAAGAATGCATCCCCTGGGCCCATTTTTGCATATACTTCAGGCTTTTCATTGTAAAAGCAATGTAAACTGGCTTTAGTATAAGTGAGAATTAAGTGTTGCACATATCGTTATGAAATCACAGGGGACTCCAGTGAAATTTGATATATTACTACACACATTTGTTGAATCAGCTCCCTTTAGAACCTGATTATCTTTTTAAACAAATTTTGTAAATGAGCTGTAATATTTTATATCCACTCAAAGCTTTTCAGCCCAAAGCACTTAACAAGCTTAAGGACCTGGAGTGGGAACCAGATTTTATTCTGTGCGCAAACAGCACCTGGCATAATGGGAGTCAGTCAGTCCCTGAGTCAGATTCCCATGTGTTGCTACAATAGCAATACCATGAATAATATGAACAATAGAATGGAAATACTGACATTATTTTAGAAAATACTAGACAGAAGATGAATGAGTCAAACCTTAATTTTGAAATAAGGAGTTACAGAAAGTAACCAGAACACAAGCTTTGGAGATACTGTAGATTTTGAGGCCTGATCTAAAGGAAACACTCCATTAACATATACATCAGAGCCCATTTGTGACTAAGTCTATGCTGTCAAGCAGAAAACCCGTTTTTAAATAATGTGAAAAAGTGTGGGGATTTGACTAGTAAGTAATGATACAGGTATACGTACCTATTTACATTGTATAGCTAAGCATTTATAGACAGTGTATAAGGCTTGGAGGATTTCTGACCCCATTTAGAAAACAAAAACCAAAAAACAAGTATGCTGTATAAATATATAGTAATTACTTCTACTGTTTGGAAAGTAAAGGTGATTTCTTACTGATATTCCGATTAAATGTTCTAATCAATATTTTGACCATATACCCAAATAATTACTCTGAGCTTCTTACTAGAAAATCTGAATCTCTATTCTTCTGATAACAAGCCTAATGAACAGAGTATACAAATGGAGTGATTTACATGCAAATTCAGCCATTTGTAGTTGGACCACATCTGCAGTTTGGACTATGCTGAGTGGTGGTGTATGGTTTGTTCTCTGAGTATTTTCTACTTTGGTGCCTGGGCAGATAAGCTGAAGAACAAAACAAACATGGGCACTGTTTGGGGAAGTAAGAGGCCACTGGATGTCATTATTTCTCCTTCTTTGAAGCTGAAGGAAGTCTTCTCTAGAGGTGGAAAATATGGCTATTACAGAAGGTAGCTGAGTTTGATTTTGAATGTTCTTGGTAGTTTGGAATGCTTCTTCTTAATTTAAAATAGCTTTCCAAAGTCAGACTTCTTCATGAGTTAGTGGAAACATACACATCCCTTTGCAAATGCAAGCAAAAACTTTGAACAGCCTAGTTTTGGTACAAATTGGTCAATCTTCAAATGGCTCAGCTAATTGGACAAGCCTCTCAACCCTCCAGGCTGTTCAGACACTCACATTGTGCTCTGAGCCTTCCCTTCCCAGTGACTCCAGAGCAACCAGTTTTGTGGTAATACAAAAGTAGGCTAGAAAGTAAGTATAAACTTAGTCATAAATGTCACTGAGAATTTGAAATCTTGTCATTAAGATTACGGAGTCCAGTCCTGCAGCCAGTAGAAGTCCTGTTTATTTGAATGCAATAGTGGGCACATAAAGCAAGATGGAAAGTACCAAAATACTAAGTATCACAGGTACTGCACAGACATTTCCTCTGAGAAAACACTGCTAATCACTATTGATGGCTAAATTAAAAATCAGGATTTAATTTTACGTCTTTTGGTTTTCTGGTCTGAGATATCAGTAAATGTCCAGGAGCTCAGATATTTCTCCTCTGATAATGGCTCTCAGCATTTGACCATTAATTACCAGAAAATGGCTTTCTTGCTTCCACTACCATTAGAAATAATCTTATTATTCCCTGAGGCTAAGCTCCAATAAAAAAATATTTTCTACATGTTCCTTACTTTTTTTCAGAGCTGAAGCAGTGAGCTAGATTATATTATGTTGTGTAGAAGAAATATTACTGCTTTTTACATTCCAGATCCTTTTACCTTGTCTACTATACCATTGTACATATGAGGTATACCTACATCATGACCACCGAATATATGTCATTGATGGCAACATTACAATTTGAGCTAGCACTGGCATAGCTGAAGGACTTCTTTCATCCACAGACTTTCCACGCTTTGTAAGATAACAAGGAAAGAACCCAGTTTAAGATTCAGATCTGGCTGAGTTGAAATGGTTGTCAGTGACAAGAAACATCCATGTTTGTAAAAGAGGCATACTGTGTGGAGAAGTTACCTAACAATGTCTTGTACATAAATACTTTATAAAGGTGAATGGCTCTTGAACTCTGTCTTGTTGCTAATAGAACTTCTCACTATTTAGTTTTAAAACTATAAAGTCCAAAAGAACCTCCTAGCTTGCCTGCATTGTCTACCTACAACAATTTGCTGTATTTCTATGTAGTGTTTGGTCTTGTCAATAAAGTCATAAATCTTTGATGACTGCAGAAAGATGAGAAGTTGTGAAGGTAGACATTCAAGGGTTTATCCTGATTTTTTAAGAAAACATGAGGTACACAAGTGAGATTTGAAAGTAATTCTCATCATTATGGGCCATCTGAAGGTATAAGGGACCATACCTACTGAACAGAAAAATCGGGGGAATTAAGACAGAATTAGTCAGTATGGAAATCATGCAAGCAAAAAGGGAAAACATGAAAAAAACCTATTCAGAATTAAAGTAAATATCTAGGAGCACTCAAATTGACTTCATAATTTAAATACTAAATGGTATAGTGGATAATTTTCATCTAGGTATATTAATAAGTTGATCATGAATATTTTAGGAATTCCTAAAATGGCTTTATTATCTAACACTATATGCTGGATAGCATATCTAGCAATGTCAGAACTATTCTACTTGTTGCCAATGACACAGCCAAAACATTAAGTTTGGGGTCAGTAGGTACTCTTACTGAAAATGTAAAAATATTCTTTAATGTATTGTTTTTCCTAGAAATTTTTTACAAGAAATAAAACCCACTCCCAACCAGCTCCACATGTGACTTATTTGAGTTAAACTGTGTGGAATTAAATCTTAACAAGGGACCAATCTGAAATCTATAGAAATCTCTGGGACCCTTCCTATTAATTCGAGTGGTCTTTTGATCAGGCCTTACATGAATAATCACATTTATGAGTCCCAGAAATGGAACTCATTAAAATACATTTCCTTTATTTTACCTGTGTAATTTATATGATTTTATATTTTATAATTCCGTATGAAAATATTTTATTATAAGTTACATAAATACAGGGAAGTTCTAGTGATAGAGGAACTAGGAGAAAAAACATTTGCTGGTACAAATAAATATTCTATTAACTTTTAAAAAACCCTGCATTATTTGCAGTTATAAAAAATAAAGGCATATAATAGCTCTTGCACTCTTTTCAGCAGCACAAATGTGATCATCACTTTTTAGGTACATGTGATAAATACGAATTAGTAAAAGACTGGTTCAGCAAGATCCACTGGGAATAGTAGGTCAAAGGTATCTGAAGTCTTTTTACTTGAACAAACCACGAACTCCCAACATTGCAGACTTAGCTCATGGCATCGCTAAATGCATCCAAATCCCTTATGTAAAATATGTGTGCCATCATGCAAGAGGAAAGATGCTCATTGTTATAAATAATATTTTTTGTGGAACACAGTAAAGGGGTTTTCTGCCATGGTCTATCTATTTCACATTAGAGAGTGAGCTATATTCATGTTACTTCTTATATCATTACTTCTATTTTGCCACTATTAATGTCTCAACAGATTTTTTTTGTGTGTGTCACATCAAACACCCATACAGAGAAAATATTAGAAAAAAAAGAAACAAAGAAAAAAAATCTTATCTTTAAAATCCTATCTTTAAAAAAATCCTATCTTTAAAATCAATATGAAAATGATACATTTCTGAACCAAAATCGTTGTTCCACTTCAGCTTCAAAGAATTAATATTTAAAATATCTAAGATCTTTGAAAGAAATAAACTTTTGAAGAATCCTAATGTGCCTAATAAAAACCAAAAAAGAAAAAAAATCCTTTTAATCTTTAAAAAAATATTAGTTTTGTATGTCAGTTGCTCTTTAACATCAATTTTTTGACTGTTTTATTGAAACTTCAACAGACAGTAGCTTATTTTTCCACAGACTTAAGCACCTGATATTTTTGGCTAATAGATATAAGACCAGTAAAATTTCCTATAAAATGTAACTTTATATGAGAACTTACATGATGTTTATAGAATATATTCCAACATTTGCTTTTTCAAAAGCAAACTTCTTGATATTTTCAGGAAGAACATCAGCTATGTAGCAAAGCAGAAGTGGAAATGATCAGCTGATGAATACAAAGAGAGATGTTTTCTCTGGAGTCACTACTTGCTTCCTGAGTACCTCTGGTTCCCACTTAAAGATCAGTGAATACCAGGCACAAAACTCAGTAAAATCCTTTCTGTTGCTTTCAGTGAGGTATGGATTAAACCTTAAATAGAAGACAGAGATGAACAATAACCTCTTTAATGTGAAATTTCTGGACCAGATATTCTTCAAAGTATGGACACATTTAGTCTTGTTACTCTTCATTATGCATAATTCTAGCAAAAATATTCACCAGTTGTTATGGATTCAGAAACATCATCTAGCTAAAGGCCGGACTACAATGGAGTATAATGAAAATTATTCAGGACAGCGTTTCAGAGACAAGAATGACAGAAATAAAGATAATAAAGATATATAAAGATACATCAGTACTAAATTCATCTTTCAGGAGGAAATAGGCCCAAATATAAAAAACAATATACTTTCTATAAATACTTTATTTATTTTAATGACCATCAACAATAAAACAATCATTTCATATAGGATCCTCCTCAAATTTAATTACACTCTGTCAGTTAGGGCTTCTAGCACAAGATTTTACTCAGAAAGTGAGAAATGAGATAGCAAGCTCTATAATGGAAGAGACCATTTCAATATACTTTGTCATTTCAGCACATCTTTTCTATTAGTAGACACTGTTGTCCTTAACAGAGAGGCAGTGGACTTGAATGCAGTGTCCCTTTCTTTTCCTATTTAGTGATGATTCCTTAAGATCTCTCTCACATAAGAATCTTACAGATCTCTTCTAAGTATCTGAGATCAGTATTCAGGTATAAAGGCAATGAATATGCCTGTATACTTTTCCTCCTAATACATCTTGAATTTTGGAAATGTTTCTGATTACTAATTGATGAGCTTGGAACTTTCTACATGTGTCAGTACCCAGGCAAAAATTAGCGAACTACCCCCAATTTCTAAGGAATAACTAATTAAAGAATTGGTACAAAATAAAAATATGAAATCAAACTTTCCTGTTCCTGTAGGAGTAAGGAAAAAGCCACATTTAAATGTTATGTAAGCAGCATACCCACAAAAGGAGATTATTTCAAGATTCAAATCATGTTTCATATTAAGGACCATACCATAGGGTTACTTGTCTCAGCTGACCCTTGCTGAATCTACCCCGAACCTGATGACCCTTGTTGTAGTCATACTGCAATTTCCCAGAAGGGCTAAATCTCTGGATATAGCCTGGGACCATAACAAGGGAACAAAAACATCACCATATATCACTGTATACAGTTCAGAAAATGTAAGGGTTGTTCACATGGATATCAAATCTACTTGCATCACTCCCTTCTCTTTTCTCTTCTCAAGCCATAGCCACTATTCTGCCAGTGCCTGCTACTACCTATGTTTTGATCTCCAAGTACTTTAAGTATCAGTTACCAAAGCTTTTGTTTGGGTTTTTTTTTGTGTACAATGCTTACTATTATTTAAGATCTGCATGCACATATTCGAACAGAATGACTCAATATGATAATAGAGGGCCATTGATCAGAAAGGGAACTGGACTGGAAGATGTTCAAACAGCCTTGACTCCTGTATGTTGAGGGTTATGTATGGACTCTGCTCCTTCATAAATACAACACATAGATAAAAGCACTTTAGCCCTCAGTTGAAGTCAGAAAGTCTGAGCAGGTCTTGAATCAGGTTTATGTCATAATTTCTCACAGTCATCCCACTGTTCTGCCCTTTTCATTTAGAATTAATATAAACTATCCAGACTTAGTGTGAGTGTCTGCTTTCAGGAGCAGTTCACTTAGGCATTCACTAAGTATGTGAAACAAATTCTCAGTACCAGTTTTTAAACAGTGATTGAGACTAAGTAATGGAAATAGCAGAGCCCCTGGGATTGATTAAAAACGTTTTGAATTCTCTAATATTCAAAGCATGGTAATTAGAGCCCTATATGACATAGAACTGTAAAATCCCATTGATCAGATGCTCATGTACATGGGCTTTCCTTACAGCGGCTAGCTAACACCAGAAATGTTCCTTGCTTGTCATGGAAAAAACATTACTATTTAGGAACCCACAACATTGCACATTGAATTCACATTCCCGTTACAGTAAATTGCTGTTTATCTGGAACATGCCATACTATTCTGAAAGTCTGTTTAAGGGTCTATATTTTATGTCTGAACAGACCATGGTGATTACACTCCTCTATGCATCATTTGCTTCTCTCTGAACATGGTGTGTCTAACCGCTGCCCAAATGAAAGTGTAGAGGTTGCAGGGAAGGGAAGAAACAATTATCCCTTTCCTCCAGTCAGGACAGGAAAGCTGATACAAGAGTAATAACCAAAAGCCAGGTCTTCTCTACATTTATTGTCCCACCCATCATAGTCAGTTACATTTCTTTAACAATAGTAATTTATAATGGTCTGGCTTCTGTGGAAAGATTTACTAACAGCCTTAACTGGAAACTCCACTGTAAAGCCAACATGCTCATGGAAATAGCACTACAAAAATACAAAAATAATACACAAAAGTGACCCACCAATACATTTAATGTAAAATGCAAGGACTAAAATTAAAATAACCTCAAAATAGAAAATGAGTACAACCTTTTTTTTTTCCCTTCTTGAAACACAGAAGTAGCTCTGATGGATCATAGACTAAAAAAAGTATATTGTGATTGGAGCTAACAATATTTTCACATTCTGCCCTTCAAAGACTCAACTGAATTTCATTTTTACAAGACAGAATCTGGCAGTGTAATAAAAGATCTCTTAAAAATAAAAACAATAGTTAAAAAAAAAAAAGAGAATCAAAAACAGAAAGAAGAAAGAAAAAGAAAAAAAAAATTAGGTAAGAAAGACCATTAGGACTGAATAATATTGACTGAATTTCTATCATTCTCACTACTCTAGTTGCTGAGCATTCAAATACTAAAAGGAAACATATCACTGTCTCCAGAGATGTTGTGTCAACAAAAACTCCTTCCGCTGGCATGATACAATATCTGTTTAACTAATCAGGGGAAAATTTATCATAGAGGATTTGGTGGGGTTGTTTATGGAGTCATTAGCACAATGGCACTCAGCTAGCAGATGTCAGTTGTGCTTTTCAGAAGATGAAATGCTGCAGCTGGTTAGGAAATGAATGAAGGCCAAAACCTGAGTTATAAAAGAGAGGACTTCATCTGAAAAAATTCTATTGCTAAGATTTTGTGGATGTGTTCCTTGGTTTATTTGTTTACTCACTTATTTACTTGTTCTTTCAAAATAATGAGCAGCTGTTGAAGACTATAAAGACGTGATGTACTGAAGTGTTCACTAATATTGAAAAACCTTATAGTAATTTCTTCTACACCTTGCAGTAAGAATATCACACTTTACTAATGGTCTCATAAAAGAGCTTTTCCAAATATCAAAGTAATGGAATGAATTTCTAGGATAATATTCTATTGCCTAAATTCTGCCTAGTGCTCTGTCTCCGATTCCCAATTATAAATGTGAGATAACCATTTGAGTTCTAAAAATATTCCAGCTTGCTCAGAGATGTCTGCCAAAAGTCTTCCAGAAATCTTGTCCTTGTAAAACATAGCTTTAAAGAGAATTTTGTTAAAACAGTCTAGTTCTTCATGGATTTATTATTATACATCTAATTGACACGAGCATTACAAGGATTAAATCAATAGTGTTTATAAACTGCATGGACGATACATTTTCAAAAAGTGCTTTAATAAAAGTGACTATCGGATAAATTGGCAGATGAAATTCAGGTTGAAAAAAAGTAAAGCAGTCCACATAGGAGAAGTAATCCTTGGAACAAATAATTCCAAAAAACAATTCTACAAAACTCCACATCAATACATGATATTAAAAAGAGAACAGAACAAAATGAAAATGAAATAGAAAGCCAGGAATAATTAGGAAAAGAACAGAAAACATTAGTCATCATTAAGCCACTGTATAAAATCATGCTTTATCTGCCTCATGAGTACTGTGTGGTACTTGTCTTCTTATCATGAAAAAGATGTAGTAAAATGGAAAAGGCTCAGGAAGTCCCTGAGCCACAAATTTCTGAGAGTATCCTGAGGGACTGTGAATGATGGTATGCCTGCCTGTTCTCTGACTTTTTCTTGTACATCCCATTATCCATCACTCTTGGAGACAGTACGGTGATGAGGCTGGACCTGTGGTCTGGCCTAACACATAATTTCTTATGTTTTTGATAGATTAAAAAAATAAAAATAAAAATAAAAAATA
>WTSP01003728.1:91945-110700 GCA_025331215.1 Actenoides lindsayi | reverse complement strand
AAATAAAAATGAAAATAAAAATAAAAATAAAAATAAAAATAAAAATAAAAATAAAAATAAGTGGGAGGCTAGTTTGCTTTAGTTAGTGTACTTGTCTGGGAGTGAAAAGGGAGGTGTTCTACTGCATAAAGAAGAAAGAATTTGGTTTACCAGAAGACCAATAGGTTTAGAAGAGCCTGAAGAAAGCTGAGCACTATTTGGGAAGATTAAATTGATGCTTAGGAAACATCTTAAAGCAGGTCCTTTTCCTCACCAGCTGCACATAAGCCCTGTCAGGATTCAGGTACAGTTAAGTGCTCTTCATCCAGACCCTGACATAACTAAAACATCTCTTATTCTGGTGACTGCACAGAATGTTGGCAGTGTATTCTGTGGTCAGGAGGAAAGAGAGGACAGACAACAAAACAGGGTGCAATTTTTCCTTTAGCGTTATAATCAGTATGTTCCATAACAGTTAGAAAGGACTTGAATACTTCAGTGGGTTTTCTTGCTATAAGGGTACATTGTAGGATGCTGGCTAATGCAGCCCACATGGCATGACACTGCTTGAAAACAAGGAGAATCAGAGCTTCAGTAACCCAGCAGAGACCTAGCACATCCTTGGGAATGAACCTGACTTGTCCTACCTGGGACCTGTAGAGTTTGGGATCACAATGACGTTCTGAGTCACAGATCTGATTCTTTCTTTAACTGTTCTTTTGCCAAATCCCCAGTGGAAGACACAGTGGACTAGTAGACATTAAAATCCCCAAAAGCTACAAGTCCAGAAGAAAAGGAATTGTGGTCATACCACTGAATACGTTTTGGTGGGAAACAAACCGCCTCAGGGAGTACAACTTGCTGCACAACAATTGCTCCAAGTATGCATCACTGCTCAAGTTCAAAGATAAACACCAGAAAGAGTAGACTCTCATTTGCATGCCCATGGAGTCAATACCCACGCATAGTCTAAAAGGACCTAAGAAGATGAAAAAAAAAGAGTGTGGTCTTATGGTTGTGGTAATGACATAATGGTCAGTTAAAGAATGAGAGAGAAATATGAAGATGCTCATTCTTTAATTTATTAGTATTATCATTCACTAATTGCCTCCACTGCAGCAACGGCCAAAGATGAAGGAAACTAGCATGACCACCTCTAGTCCTTTTCACACGTGCAAAATGAAACTAGTTCTGCAGCTTCTTCTGTATATACTATGGTATCTCTTAATAACATAGAGCACCTCTCTTTTTACTGGGAAGCAAAGGAGCACAGTACATCTGCAGGACATTAAAACACACAGCTTTGCATTGTTTTTCATGCTGTTTTTTGCTGGAATGACAGAGCAAACAGCAAGCCACATTGAGACCATCATTCATTGGTCACTTTAAAGGTTTACCCATAGAAATAAGATTTAAAAACATTCAACTAATGGTTTATTGAATTAAAAATCTTCTTCCAAACCTTTTGTGAGGGCTTGCAAAACTTCTAAGGGCAATTATACATTGAAATGCTTATAGGGGAATATTTGTTTTCAGCTTCAGAAAATTAATCTGGTTTATACTTGGAAGCACAAAGACTTACTCTTGACAAATGTTTAAATGCAGCCTATTTAACCATGACTTTATTAATATTATGGAAGTACTGATAGCAATTCCATAATCAATGTTCAATTAGGCATGAAAAGGAACACTGATTGAAACCAAATTACTACACTTCAGTTCCTTTACAGATATGTGCTTCCCAAGCAAAACATCTGGAAAACTGCCCTAGCAGTACTATTGAGGTTTTCCTTAATGTCAAGGGATCCCTGGCAATCTGCACAACTTTTAGTCCTAATTTCTGCAAGTTATTAGTAAGAGATGCAGATGTTAGGTTAATGCTTGCTCGTGCTTTGCGGGCATGAACCCTATCACACTGCTGCAGGTACCATTACATTAGGGCAGCTATCAATTACTTGGTGGGGTTTTAGAGTGGGTTTAAAAATAATTTCAGTTGAGTGTTTGGCCTGGATGTGAAGGGCTGCCATAAAAAATTTCCCTAAGACATTGCCACTTGTGAATAGCTTTTCTAAGATTTCTCTCTTTTACTGAAATTAAAATTAACCAGAATCTTATATAGAGGGTAAATATTGTAAAGAAAAATATTGTAAAGCCACATAAAAGGAGAGTTATTCACATAGTTTCCCATTACTTTTTTCACTAAAGAAACTGATAAAGAAAATAGGAGTCAAAAAATGGCAACATATCAAAAATATATCTCAGATCTCAAAGCAGTAAAGTGTTAGTAAAGGACAATGTTGGGGAAAAAAACAAAACAAAACAAAAGTCAGAAAAAGAGCTTTAAATTCTGTAAAGAATAGACATGTTTTCCTTGATGGGGGACAACATTTCATTCCTGGATCACCAAAAATCATTGGAGATGTTGCCGCCAAAGCATACTAGATCTAAGACTGCACAGAATGCCATGGGTCTCATTAAAGGGGAACTCCAGGTGGAGGGCAATGTGCAGGTGGAAGCAGTGGTGACCCTCAGGATTTTAAACTGAACCAGTCCTCCCTCAGTTGGAGAAATTAGAATTAAATTTGTTGTGTGTCCTCCTGCTCTCAAGAGGTCTCAATTCTCTTGTTAGTGGGTAGTGCAACAGCTTTGCTCTCCTTCTCTTTTTCCATGGCAAACGAACTCACCAGAAGCAGACCTTTTTGCATGATTTCTTTTCATCAGTCATCACATCCATCCATCAGGTACAGAAACATCTGGGCAAGCTAGTTAATGTGTAGCTGACTTCAGTTAATGTTTATAATTAAGGCATGAGATTCCACAAGCAGTGCATTTCTGAGGGATTATCACACACCTCAGGTGCAGTATGAGGCACCAGCTCAAAGCCAAGTGACTTCAGCTACTCAAAGAGTGCAATAATCCCTCAGAAATCTATTAACCATGAGTGCCTTATAGCTATTATGGTATGGAAACTCCAAGGTAAAAAGGTCATACCTGTGCTTTTAATGAGAAATATTGACACATGTGTGACATCACTGCCAGCCAATCAAAAATCACCATTGTTACCCAGTGTTCACAAATCATTTTATAAGAGCTCAAACTTATAAAGCAGTTTACAGTGCTCTGAAAATCAAATAGACACTTATATATTGAAAACTCATTAAAAAAAATAAAAAGGTATCTTTTATATATAAAACATGTCTAGGTCTACCCTTTCTTCATGTCCATCTTAAAGTTCATAATACAAATGATTCAAGTGCTGGAATTGTTCATATGCATAATATTAAGGACATTAATTATTAAACAAATAATTACAAATATTTGCAGGCTTTAACGAGTATCTATATCTTGACTTTCACAATCACACTCCTGCTTCTGTCCCAGCACTTCTCTCAGAAACCTAACTGTATATCCTTGTCAATTGGTTGCTGAAAGAAATACTGGTCACCAAAATCAGACAAAGCTGGCATATTCCAAATTCCAAAATATATTTCAGTTCAGATGGACAAATAGAGGGGACAAAATCACACACCCCCCCCTCTAGAAACCTCAGCTGAGGAAATGGCTCATTGAATTTGGCCAAAGTCATGTCAGGGATGACTCTATTGTTCATTGAACTAGTCTAACAACTCAGCAGTATAGTGAACTCATCTAATCAAACACAGCCTCCAGAAAACTTTCCTTGTGTTCCTTAAATTGCTAGCAAAGATGTAATCACAAAGGTCAAATAAGAGAAAGGGACTTCTTATTCGCCAAATGATAGCAAAACACAAATTTTGTATTTACTTATTATGATTTATTCAGAGGACAGCAAAACTATGTACACATTTTCTTCAAAACTGGAAAACTTTCCTGCTTACTAAGAAATGGCAATTTGCAAGACATTTATGTTACTGCACCAGCTGGTGACTCCTGCTGTGATTATGTGCTCTATTGGGCATGATGAAGGACCACTCAAAAGTGATTTTTTTTTTTTTTTTTTTTTTTAATTGCATGAGTATGACTGTACAACATTAAGCATTCAGTGCGTAATTGTTTGAGAAAATAAGTGGGCCTTTCTTTATGACTTGCAGAGTCAACAAATAGGCTCTGTCAGGCCAGTGAGAAAAAGTGAGTGACAGATCTAAGGACCTTTTTGGAAGAACACATTGATATTTGAATCTGCAGTTTCCATGCTCTAGCTGATGTCAGCTGTTTGGTGGAAGCCTAGATATCAGGTAGCCAAGACAAGCATCTAGCTGCCACTTAAAAGTTATCTCTTTCAGAGAAGAACTGAAGTAGTATTCTTTCTATGGCTGTGCCTGCCAGGCAGCAGACAGATGCCTGCTGTGCTACCTAAACCTCCCCTATTCTAGAGCGCAGCATGTGCTGCATGAAACCGAGCTATAGATTACGAAGGACCACAGCAAAGGATAGACTCATGGATTTCATCCCTAATTCTTGATCTATGGGCATTAGTGGGAATACAACTAAGTCAAAAGATAGAGTCACAAAAGCCACTTCGTTTTTTGTAAGCACTGATGACATTATGAAAGTACTGGTCATAGAAAATAACCCTAGATCAATCTGAAGTCGATTTAAATTGCACAAAAGTGAAACAAACTCATACCCAAGATTTCTTTATTTCAGAAAAAGAAACTTCAGGATCTCAATATATCCAGTGCTCGAAGTCAACTGGACTTCAGAATTCCCATATATCAGCATGGAGGAGTCCCAGCACCCTGGAACGCAAAACTTTCTGGAGCTTGTGACCTCAGGAAATGGAAAATTGCAGAGAATAAGTCTGGAGGTGCAGTAGACCACTGCCAGATGGCTGACAGAAACAAGGGGATAGAAAAGAATCATGCTGAGGTAGAGGAAAAACAACTCAAAAAGCTTAATGTGTTCAGATCAGGAGAAATGACTAATCTCCTCCCCTGAGCACTGCAAGAACTGAAATGTGAAACATTGGCTCCAGTGGCAAAGTGGTTTTGCTACCCCAGCATATTGCATTAAAAGTTTCCTTGTGATAGGATTGCAGGACATGTAACTTCAGCTGAAGGACATAGAATAGAAACTTGTGCACTAGACAGAAGAATGGGCAATGGGTTAAAGACAGATGAAGAAAGATCAAAATATAGTTCTCTGATGAGAAAGTGCTGCTAAATACAGGAAAAGTGAATATTCTGGTAGGAGTCTCTGAAACATTTCATATAGTGTCACATGGGAAATATTTAAAATATAAAAGGAGAGGATTAGTACCAGAATGGGCAAACGGGTTCAACTGCCATATTTGGGCCAAGGGAGATCTTTTTCTTCAGTTCAGCTTAGCTAGGTCCTTGCTGATATTTATCTTCCGCTGTTACATTGTCCACAGATTTATTTTTTTTTTATGCAGAGGTCACTAACAGATTATCCACAGCTATAGCAATCATGGGCATGAGTGGGATTCTGATATCTCCTGTTTTTTCTTTCTAATATACACCAGTTTAGTTTCATCTGTAGAGTTTTGCCTGCTATGAGGGACAGTAGACTTAGTGTAGGAGTATTTGGCTGCAACACAGTATCAGGAAAACAAACTAGTTATAGTACTTCTGACTATTTCAAGCTACTGTCAGAAACTGTATTCATGAGTTTTGTGGATCATCTTGCTGGCTTTCTTGGACAGGATGTAAAATTAAAATTTTTTTCTCTGTTCTTCCCAAATATTTTTTGGTTTTCTGGATAGTCTCAAAGACACTATATGCTGCCCATCGTGTGCCACTCTGCCACTCTATTAAGTAATTGCTGATAATTCAAATAAACATCTTTGTCTTCTTTTCCACATTTCTAAACATGAAAATAATTTTCTAGAAAAAAGTCCCTAAACTTCCTTATCCTCCTTCAAAACTCTGTTTTGCTCTGATGATGTTACACTTTGTTATCTCCTGCAGTGAGCCCCACTGCACTCCTACATTACATTTGATTATTAATAGGGCCACAGGCAATCTGAACCAGCAGTTATGGATGTGTTCCATAAGCACGGTATCACCGTGTGTGTGCCTGGTTATCAAGAGTTCAGACCATTCCTCAGTTTGAACAGATCCTTCCAAACTCCCCAAGTGACCTGAACTGATAGAGGTTTTGTCATGCTTGTCCTGGTGTGACACAGAGGCCCCCCCTGCAAATACACAAAGGGAACACTGCTAATGTAAATATCCTCATATGACTATTCATAGCTCTCTGACCTCCAGTGTTTTCTCTTTGTTTCCTCTTGCCGTCCAAAAACTACTTATCTAACATCTCAAAAGTCACCCTGGGATGGCTGACTTTGGTCCAGCATCCAGAATCCAGGATCTGATTCCACTTTCAGTAGAAGTAAATGCCTTTTGTTTAAAAATGCAGCAACAAATCACAGCAAGTTCAGGAAACAGTGGCACTGTGCACTTAAGATTTAAAAGGTTGTTAACAGGCTGCTTTGTCCAAAAATCTTGAAATGGGAACCTATTTCATAATACTCTTCCAGATTCTAAATATATCACAGCAAACACAAATTACCACTGTGCCATCAATGTGGTTATTAAAGCCTTGGAATGTCTTTTATTATACTGATTCCAGCATTATTTCAGCATTCTGTCCCCAAAATAGTCATTCCATTACCCTAAGAGGTAATTAAGAACCCTGAGTTCTCTGGAATGTTGTGATAATGTTGTGATGCTGATATTACAGAATTATACCCCTTGGATCCAGGTCATAATTGCTCCAATCCAGGCCAACTAATGAGATAAAAATTAGTGTTTGCCAGATGAAAAAAAAAAAAGGCAGAATCACCTGAGAGGAAAACATTAGTTACCAGTTCTTCTGGGCATATCAAACAGCAGTGATTTTAAAAGTCAGTGGACTTTTTGGGTAGACACAGACTATTTGTGGGCCCAGCTGAGGATGAGGTGGCTATCAAATGCAAATGGTGAAATGCTGGTCACACTAAGAAAACATCCACTGATTTCAGTGTGGCCAGGATTTCACTCTTCAGGGCCATTAATTGCTCCAGCAGTTCTCTGCACCTGTGACTCTATGCGTTCAATACCCAAAATGAGACCAGTCACTAAGAGACCCTTAAAAATTAGATTTTTTAAAATTTTTTTCAAGAGAGGAACTCTATATAAAAAAAGGCATTTGCCAGTGTCCATAAAAATGGAATTACTGTTCAGTGTAAAATTTAAGCTGAAGTGATAGCCAGAAAAAAATTAGTTATAAAACTTTGCTTGATATGGAAAACAAGTGTCAGCTCCTCGCTGCTGTATTGTTAATACATGAAAATAAAAGAACTCCTATAAGATCTATGGGAGCTTATTGCAGATGAGTAATATTGAAGGTACCCTCATAAAATGCATAATGCTGTTGGTAATCCTTAGCAGATCTCAGGGGTTTTCTCCTTTTCTTTCTTTCTTTCTGTCTTTTTTTTTTTTTTTTTTTTTTTACTTTCCCTCCTTTCTCAACATCTGTTTTAGGTCACTCTTGAATCCCACCTTCTCCCCAGGAAAGAAACACAATAGTGTGCTCAGCAGAGCCCCCCAATACTCTCTAACACACACATTCTCCAAATGACAAATAATCTCCATATATCTTCTGGGAACAATAAAAATCCTTGGATGTGCTCCCAGAGCCCTCAGGAAGTTCAAAAATCTTTAGAGGGGGGCTCTGGATTGAGGTTTTATCTCTAGAATTTTACATAACAAACTTGGTAAGCATTGTATAACAGTTAATGCATATTCAACGGCCAAGAAAAAAAAAAACACATTAAAAAAACATTAAAAAAGAAGACATTAAAAATAACACTGGGGAAGGTCAAGTGAGTCAAAGGCCTGGTGTGTTGTGATCGCTTCATGGCAAGGGCTGGGATTCCTCTGTTTTATCACATTTGTGCCGTGTTCGCCAGTGTTTTTGAACTGCAGCTGCTGCTCCCAGTGATGGAGTGCCATGCAGGGGCGAGCTGCTGAAGCTCAGAGAGGACTAACAAAGCTGAATGATTTTTGTGAGCTCTTCCCCATGCCAAAGTTTCTTTTTCTTCCTGTGTTTTCTACATCCTGTAAAGCTCCCTGCCACCATCTCCACAGTCTTGTCTGATACTTTGAAACTGTTTAGGTGACTCTTTCCAATTGTTTTTCTTAACTGTAGTCTGAGACTGGTCAGACGAGTCACATGGCAATAATATACAATTGATCTACTAATACTTTTTAACCTAAAGATTTGTGTAGGTGGTTATAGTGTGAATATTCTAATGTATATGGAAAGTTCCTGTGCATGAAGATGCTTAGAGGATTGTCTCTGCCTGAGAAAACTGAACTACCTTTGTGAACTACTATGACAACGGAAAAAAGAAGTATTGTTAAGGAACTCAAAAATCTTAAAAGCAAAGTGATGCAGCACTGGATAATTTACCCATGGAAAAAAGAAATAAATTTGTTCACTGCTGGTTTTAAGTTTGACGGCTCTAACAGCAGAGATCATCTCATGAGGAAAATATCTGAAGGGTGGGTGTCAGGTAGAAGGGGCCAGTCTCTTTTCAGTTGTGCCCTGTGATAGGACAAGAGATAATGGTAGCAAGGTGAAACATAGGAAGTTCCACCACAACATGAGGAAAAACTTCTTCACTGTGAGAGTGACAGAGCCCTGGAACAGGCTGCCCAAAGAGGTTGTGGAGTCTCCTTCTCTAGAGACTTTCAAGACATGCCTGGATCTGTTCCTGTGTGGCCTGCCCTAGGTGTTCCTGAATTGGCAGTCAGGTTGGACTCTATGATCTCCAGAGGTCCCTTCCAACCCCTACCATTCTATGATTCTATAAAAGGACAACAAAAGATCACCATTCACCATATGGGTATCATAGAAATAATGAGTAAGCGACATTCAGTTGCTTCATTCACACTAACATTCATGTGTATTCAGGCTTTTGTTATCCATTTTTCCTATATACTGCATAATGCAGTGTAAGTGTAGCAAGGTTACAACTGAAACTCTGTGAACTCTAGCAATAATATGCTCTAGCCTCTCCAGTGAGTCCAGCCAAACTCAAATAATCTCCAGCACTACTTATTTCCAAAGTGCGACAGACACTGCTGTAATTTATGATAAGTTCTTCTCCCATAGCCATTGTCATGTGTGATTCATCTTACAGTAAGTGAAGTGAATCACAGTGCTGACAATGGCATTTTAATTGATAGTCCCTAAAGTATGTCAGGGTTTTTTTGCACTCAAGCATACCAATTTTTAATAACATTTTAATAACAATTGCTTTTAAAGTATGAAACAAGCACTGGTACAGTGCTGCCTAAGTGTTGTCTTTATTGTGCTCAGAAAAGGCTAATTTACCCTGCCAACCAGCAGAAGAGTATTACAAGGAGGAAATGCTAAGAAATTCCATAAGCATGGAATTCATCCCCATATAGAAGGCCAGCGTGAGACCCAGGAGCTATTTTAGTGGGACTTTAAGCCATAGCAATTTAAGTGGGATTTAAGTTGTGCATAGACCTGTGCTGGCTTCCTGCACTGAAGATGCTTTTAACCAAAGACATTATGAGGAAGATGCAAAGGGATTACAAACATTCTAGGTACATTTCCATCCCTGAGGCTCAGGATATGAATGCACACAAGACCTACAACAAGGTAAACGAGGTTGCAAGCCCCCCTTGTGTTAGCTATGCAGTCGTGATAAATGAGATGTAGATCTTCCCTAAAGCTTCTGCAATACCAGTATATTTTAAATCAGCTGTTGTATTCTCCAAGCCTCTCATCCCTTACAAACAAAACCAGAGCCCTGTGCCCTACCAAAACCAGCCTTCTGAGACATGGGGTCAGCCACTCTACACTTAAGGCTACATTATTAGCTCTTCTTGCTGGGCCAAAAATAATACAGATAATTTTCCCAAAATGATGGCATGAGAAACTGGTGAATTAATGGAAAAAGTGTCATGGAAGGAGTATCTGTAGTCAAAGAGGATGGAACAAGGTATCTTGCTTTTTTAAGTGTATAAAGGTTAACAAAACTATAGCATAAAACTCTGTCTTCTCTGTCTTTCAATGGAATTTAGCTGTCGCTCTTCCTTTATAATTTAAAACCAGGAAGCCTAAAGCTTGAGGGTTATGTGCATCAGATTCACATTGCACTTGGCTAATGGAGGAAGGGAAGGTGATAGTGGCTGTGGTCATCTTCTGCTTCCCAAAGGGCCCTATGTACTATGGTCCTATCTGGGATTTGTGATCAGGTTCATCCTTAGACTAATCTAGAGGTGAGACTGCACTTAATGAGCAAGCCACTGGAAAAACACAAAAGACCAGTGTGGCTGGCACCTTCTCCTTCTGGTGGGGGTTTACATGAAACTACAATTGGGAGCTTAACTGAGACAAAAGCATCCATTGAAACTGACAGATCTAAATTTTGGGTGACATGCCAGAAGTTTAGGTGCTTAAGTCCACTTTGTGAATTTAGTTGTTTTTCATTCATTTTAATTGGAGTTATGAATAGACATAATTCTACTCAGATGAACAGTAGCAATCATTTGAATAATGTTCAGACTTAACTGACTGAAGTAAAAGTAGATTTTAACATAAAAATTATTCTATAGTAATTCTGTGATAAAACTTAGTGACATTTCTGGGTGAACTCTTTTTGAGTAGTTTTAAAAATTTTTTGAAAAACATTCAATGACTGCTGGGGTATTTTTGCAAATTAGAAAACAGGCTCAAGCAGTCTCATTTCTTAAACTTATTTAAAGTAGTTACTGAAGCAGAAACTTATCATGCACAAATGTGAAGCAGAGTTATTCGATTTTAACTGGTGCATACCTTCGAATACAGAGATAAACTGTACTGAGTCATGTATGGTATGTTTTTCTAAGCATTATAGCCATGCTCAAAAGATCAAATTTCTGTCTCAGTTTCAAAGCTTCATTTTTCTGAATAGGAGGTTCACTGTATTTTTAATTTTTTAACAAATTAAAATCAGTTCAAATGTGCTGGCCTCAGCATAAGGGATATATATTGTGTAATTACTTTTTATTGCTACAATTTTTTTTTTTTTTTTTAGGATGTAGACTTGTTTATGGATGAGAATAACTTGGATCGCAGCAGCAGGCAGCAAGGCAAGAATGATGTTTTCTTGCTTAAGGTGCTAGATTATGATTAACAAAACCTACACTAAATAACTCACTTCTCTATGAACACTTTGTATTGTCATTTAACCTCGTAGTGCCTCAGTTTCCCATTTATAAACTAGACATACTATTTCCATACTTTAATGGACCTCAAGAGGATTCTTTAAATGGCTTCTTCTTTGAAATGCTCAAGATTTTAAGTACTGCAAATGAATCAGTCTTATTTATAGCTGTGCCATAAAGCTATTTTATATACCACTATATGAGAGGAAGCCAGAGTTCAGCCAAGTCAGTTGAGGATGAGACTTTTGCATGGAGAGAAAGTTGAGCTGTGGTGGCCATGAAGATGTAGTAGGAAAGCAAGGGATGAGAACAATCTGGGTTTCTACTTTTGTATTGATTTTATTTTTAGGGTTGGGTTTTTTTAGTTTCTAAAATTTCCTGAAGTTCTGGATAGATACCTTTTTTCCCCCCCCCTCCCCTCTCAATGGAACCAGTATACCACCAATAACTAAATAGTAAATCTTAACTCATGGTTACAAGAGCCTTATTTATCACAGAAAGGCTGATGTTGCAAAAGGAAATATGTAGCTAAACACTAATGCCCATGAAGAATCCTACCAGAGACAAAAGGTTTTCTTTGGAGAAAGACGCCTATACTGAACTGCTGACATCAGCTGAGTATGGGCAGCATCAGCGTGCATGTAGAAGGTGAAACCACACAGCCCATAGTGTGTTTAGGGTGGCATCATTACAGACATGCTATATTCCCAAATGAACCCCTGGAAGCAACCCGGAAAGATTCCTATGAGGGCTTAGGATTCTTAACATTTATTTTTACCTTTGTAACAAATTCTAGTCACTTAAAGTTCATCATGAACAATAAAAAAATAAAAACCAGCATTGTCACTTTTCACTTGAAGAGTGTTTTGGCATTCCTCTCGGTTCTGCAAGGATTTCAACAGCAGACAAGCAGTGCAAAGAGAGATTTAAGGTTGCAAGCATCTGCATTGGGGTGCTGCAGGTACATGGAGTGTTGCTGGGGTCATTTTCCAGGAGTGCATACAACTTTCTCCTCTGCCATTTCCTCTGCACTTTGCTAGCACAGCATGAACCACACTATTAGAAACAGAGTTTATTGCAGACTTGCAAACATTTATTGGGCAAATTCTAGCTTAGTGTCAAGTTATGGTCATATCATGTTCCTGAGAAGGTCTTGGAAAATGTTAGTGTTTCAAGGAAGGTCCCACTGAGAATTCCCCCTTTGCAGGAGTGAAAGGCAACACTGTTTAAGGAGATGGAGGTAAAGATATAAGGTGCCTCTTCTGGGCTGACCCAGCAAAATATTCCATTAGCTCAAATGGCAGAGCAATTGCCTTCAAAAACCCGAAGATGAAGTTTTAGATCCCCCTGCAGATTTACTCTGAGCATATCATATGGTAACCAGCATGTAATTCATATTCTTTAATTAGACAGCTCTTTGATGGCCTGTAGCTGAGCATATTTTAGTAACTGGATGTTTCAGTGGAAATAATATTAAAATCCTTTTGCATGCTCTGGGATCAAATTTTGTGGCAAAAAGAGCCACAGAAATTTTTTGTCTACAAAAAAAACCCCTGACAAAAAAACTAACACCTACTGGTGAGAAATTATTTTATTACAGTATGTAAGGACTCTCACAGAGAGAGAGAGGGGAGAAGAAAGCATTGAAAGATCTGTTAATCTAGTAGATCATCCCTTTTGATGTCTCCATGATAACACTGAAAGGTCTCTGAAAGATATGCTTCAGTCAGATGCAAACTCCTGGCTTGGTAGAGACATAGCTTAGTGAAATTATAGGATGCATGATATGCAAGCCAGACTGAATTACCTAATCCCTACTTTTGTCCTTAACATCTATGAATGCATCAGACACCGTATAGCTTGTTTCTTTGAAATTCTAGAACTAAAAATATATTTTTATTAGTTAATGTGTTGCCATAGTAGCACTCATTCAGCTAGAGAGGGGCTAGCTATCTAGGGGACATAGGATTATTTTTTGTTCTCCTTTTTCCATCTGCTGTGTTACCACTGCTGGTGTCACCAAATTCTAAGTCTTTTTTTTTTTTTTTTTAGGATTCCAATTATGTAGCTTCTTATTTCTTTGGCTAAAATAATCCCAAATTGTTAAAGTAGCAGTCTTTTTTTTTTTTTTTTTTTTAGAAATGTTGAACAATGTGGAAAGATATTGTTTCCTTTTCCATCCTGTCTAGTGTTGTCTTGGTCATGTTCTGATTCCTTTTAAAATATAATGCTTTCATCATACAAACAGTATGTAGCATCCCTAGTAACTTTAATATGAAGTTTGGAAGACATCTTGGATTTGAAGATCTCAGCAGGGTTGAGTTAGAATGCCGTACAAAGAGGTACTAGAAAAATTGTCATTTTAAGCCAATTACCATTTTAAAGGACTGTGTTTTGTTATCTTGTGTTCTTTTTTCTAGACTTCAAATTTCAATACCTGAATTGAAGTGCAGCTAAGCTAACAAAATAAATTGAAGATTGTTTGAATTATTTTTAAGGCAGTGATATAATTATTTATAAGATTGTCATTTCAGATTTTCCTGACAATATTGGAAATAACAGAAGAAGGTTAAGCTCAAATATATAAAACAAATTCAGTTCGGTTTTTTTCTCATTTGCAGTTCAAAGCAATTAACCTATTTTCCAGTCTTTCCACAAATAGAGGTAAAGGTTGAAATGATTCAGAAAATACTTGGATAGAAGACACAATGGTCACTGGCATACTGAATCATGTAACCAAACTCAGTTTTTGATAAACTTGCCAATTCTAAATTGCCAAGTTGAGAATAAGAAATGATTACTGAAAAACATTTTACAAGTACTTTTTCATATCACTGTATTCAGAATCAAAACGTGCCTTTTCCAGGGGAGGAAATAAGAAATCTTAACTGCTGTATCTATAAGAGATACACATGCACTGGTAGAGGCAGACTCCCTGCATTTAGGGTAACAGCTGCTCTGCCTCTGTAACAACCCTATAACAACAGCTGCAGGGCTGGTGGGCAGCCGAGTTCCTGAGTTCTTTGCTGGAGAGAATAATCTTGGTTTCCACTTAATTCACAAGACTCTCTTAGGCTATCACAGAGTTACATAAATCTCTTAATTTTAACTCTGGTAGCCATGAGGCTGAAGTAAGGAAGAGCTGGAGAAAATAAATTAATAGATTCTGAGCAGCAGGGCATCTGTTGTTTGCTGAACTACTAAGAAAGATGCACAGAAGGAAAAATGTCCCGAGAAGTCTTTGAAACATGTACAATATCTGCAAGGCAACTAACAATCTGCATATATGGCAAAAATAACGAATTAGGTAAAAAACACATAGTAAACCTTCTCCGAAAGAAAATCACAGCCTTCAGGAGACTGCCCAGTGCAATGCAGTGGAGGTGGGAAGCTAAAGGGGAGCAATCCTCTAGAATCTTTTGCTCAAGCTGCTGGCCCATTACTCTGACTAGACATGATGGTGTCCCTTTTGCCCCCTGGCAAACCTCTATTTGCAATACAGCTATGAATAAAGAAAACAAAGGGGCAAATCCTCTGCCAGGTTGAACTGTGCAGCAGGGCAAAGCAGAGTGTGCCTAGCCCTGGGAAAGCTGGTGTTAAAGGCAGATTCTGGGCCAGCCAGTGGTATCCACAGGTTGAGCGGTGATGGGGACGGCAAAGTGTCTGTGGGTGTCCCTACACACTGATAGCAGTCACTCTAGCAGAGTGGCTGGAGAGAATTCAGATCTCCATGAGGAGCAGCTATATGAATTCATGAAGCTCCAAGGCTGTTTTGAAATATTTCAGAAATATGCTAGTCCATAAGTGGTGCAGAATAGGGTTTTCTTCTGTGGAGTGCCTTCAACTCATTTTTATATTTCGATTCAGAATCAAAAAGAAAGAGGCAAGCTAAGTAAGTGCTTACAGAATGACCTATGCAAAAGGGACAGCTCTTGTCTAATATCCTTATCCTTACACCTTCACCACTCTTCTTAAGCCAGAATTCAAAGTTCACATATCATATCCAAATAAATAGTGACAGGCAAAAATCAGAGTGTGGGAAAATGCACCGAGATTGACCAGCATCATCCAAGATTCACACATGAGATTTCTGCTCTCTGCCTGCCTTAACTTCCATGCTCAAGCTGTGCTTTTGGAGCAGCAGTGGCCCATGGGAGCAGGCTTGCGTGCTTAGAAGTGCCTGGGAGTCCTTCTCCTTGACAATCCTGTGCCAGCAGAGACGGCCCAGCACATGAGGAGGCTGCAGATGTGGTTTGTCCCTAGCATTTCAAAAAGGCATGGCTGCAGCATTTGAATGAGGAGCTCCCATGACACGAGAGTGCAGTTAGCAAGGGAATGTGGTCTCCCAGGTGCTGTCAAGTATGTTTTTCCAAAACAATGCAGATACAACCTTTATGGCTTAACGTGAGCTCTGTACAGGAAATTAAATACATGTGACAGAGACAAGAGGAGCTGGGAGACCTCATAAACGCAGATGGAGCCATCTGTATCTCTAGTTCAGAGAGCACCTGTTAACAGCTTACATGCCACATGCATCCTGCTGTTGGAAGAGTCCTCAGGAGACCTGGTTCCCAATACACCTCATTCATCACTAAGTGTCACCTTTTCCCCCTAGAGAGGATGATAGCAAGGAGAGGGATAACAGATGCTGATCCAGCTGGCCTGCCTCAAGGAGAGCATTGCCTGGAGAACTCCTCTCCAGTAGCAAGTCTCACAGCAGTGTTTCTTACACTGGAACCTTAAGGAAGTGTCGACCCCATTCCCAGAATTCATAAACTCCACAGTCAGGGATCTCCAGGATCCCTTGTGAGTACAGTCCTGGAAATGCTCACTGAACAGCCTTGTAAACCACAGCTGTTATGTTGGACCTGAGCAAAAAGACAGTTGTTGAGGCTGCTGAGTCATTGCCAGGACCTTTGAATTGGGTTCTGAATTTAATTGGCCACAAAACACCCTACAGGTGTTTTCATACTTATTTTGATCCCACTTCAAAATGCACTGTAACCCATAAGGACAGAGAGAAATGACAGCAGCTGTCATGCAGGCTTGAATCTGCCTCTCTGTTTCTATCAGAAAAATTATAAGCTTTCATTGCTCTGAAAAAAGATAAAATAATTGAGTACCTCTCCCAAACGGACAAATGACTTGATTGTGAGCACTCTAACAATGTCATGTGCTTACAGAAGGCTTTGGAAAACTTCCAAATGATAAAAATCAAAGAGAGTGAGCAGTCTGAGGCATTTATCAGAGTATTAGTTGCTGGGTGTAAAGCCAGAGCTTTTTGCATTTAGAAAGCAAGAATCTACTTTGGGACCTTGTTTCACACTAAAAGGTAAGGAAGTTACAAAGACAGGTCAGGAAAGAGAAAACAAAATGGTTTTGGCAACACCACGTATTCAAACAGATCTATCTTATGTAGTCCCAATGCTCTTTAGCAACTTTATCAATTAGCTGCACCAATATTCATATCACCCACTGGCCTCTTTGGAACAAAAATGTGTCAGGCATTAACACAATTAATATAATCAGAAACACAGCATCTGGCTTAAAAAGTATGCAGTGCAAAGAAATGGAAGTGCTTGCTAGGGAGAGCGATCTGGTGGAAAGAGGCTTGGGAGTGCTGGTTGGCAACCAGCTGAACATGAGCCAGCAGTGTGCTTAGGTGGCATGGAAGGTCAATGGCATCCTGGCTTGTATCAGGAATAGTGTGACCAGCAGGACGAGGGATGTGATTCTCCCCCTGTACTCAGCACTGGTAAGGCCTCACCTCAGGTACTGTGTACAGTTCTAGGCCCCTCACTTCAAGAAGGATATTGAGGTGCTGTAGGGGGTCCAGAGGAGAGCAATGACGCTGGGGAAGGGACTAGAAGGAAAGTCGTATGAAGAGTGGCTGAGGGAGCTGGTGTTGTTTAGCCTGGAGGAGAGGAGACTAAGGGGGGACCTTGTTGCTCTCTACAACTACCTGAAAGGAGGTTGTAGTCAGGTGGGGTTTGGGCTCTTCTCCCAGGCAACTAGTGACAGGACAAGAGACCATGGCCTGAAGCTGCACCAGGGGAGATTTCAGTTGGATATCAGGAAACACTTCCTGACAGACAGGGTGATTAGACATTGGAATGGACTGCCCAGAGAGGTGGTGGAGTCACCATCCCTGGTTGTATTTAAAGAAAGACTAGATGTGGCACTTAGTACCATGGTCTAGCCAGCGTGGTGGTGTTGGGTCATAGGCTGGACTTGATGATCTCAGAGATCTTTTCCAGCCTCAGTAATTCTGTGATTGTGTGACGCTTTATATATTTTCTTCCCTGGAAAGAATTCATATGCAAAAGAGACTAGCGAGCCTGGCTGCATCCTCACTCTTGTTTCTGATGCATTATGCTATGTAGAGTAAGAGCTGCCACCTGAGACTTGCACTCTAGCTGCAGTGCAGGCTTATCCCTGAAATCAGTCAGGGATGAATCCTGCTCAGAGATGTGTGGTTCTGTTCCTAGGGCTTCATCTCATATGGTCCTTACTAAAACCAAAGGAACATGTGAAAACATGGGATCCATTGCTGCCATCTCTGAAATCAAACTGGACATTGACTTCAACATTGCAGGATAAGGACAAATACCTACTCTCACAGCACCAGTACAGAGCTCTGCTGTTGGGAGATGGAATAATACCTTCTGGAAAGTTTTCATTATCACTTTTGAAGCAGCATGAAAAGGACATGATGGTCTCTCACATATGACTTACATGCTTACATGAAGCTTTGCAAGGGCTGTTGAGCACATAACTACAGTCTTCTGTTAATAATGAATAGGGTGTAAACATATGCTACATATCCAAATAACACATATGAATTATTTGCCCTCTTGAACCTAATTTATACCACTGTATTTTTAACTAATGTAGAATATTGTATAACAAGTAACTCTACAATGAAAGGTCAAGCTGGAGTTTTTCTAAGACCAGGAATGAAAACAAATATTACACAACAAAAAGCCTAAATATTATTCCATGAGTGACTTGTATTTTGAAGAAAACAGTGTTACAAACAAAGAATTCCATGTGGACTTCCAGCAAAGATATTTGATTAGTATGCCTACGTGCTTTTCAAATGCTCATCAAGAACAACAGCTGGTAGTGACCAAACTCCTCAAACATCTGGTCTTGTCCTTTCATAATATTCTGAAGCACCAAGAAAAAAAAATTAAAATGTTGTCAAGAAGCAAGATGTGTGTAAAGCAAAGATTTTTTTTTTTTCATGAGGGTATGACAAGCAGAGTGATTAATTTAGTTTACAAAGTACCTGTTTTTAATAAATTTAATCAGCAGTAATATGTTACCCACAAAATAAACAACTTTTGTGAGAAGTTGTCTGTCTTTTGCACGTCAAGAGGGGATGTCACTGCACATCTCACCATCAGGGTAAATGCACTAGCTATTTTATCTATGAGACCTGAGAGGGAACAAGTAGTTATTTTTCTCTTACTAAGTTCTTCATGTACAACTATAATCTTCATAAATGGGATCAAATAACACTCTCTCCCCTCCCCCCCCACCTACCCCCCCCCCCCCACTCCCCTCACACCCCCCACACCCACCCACTCCGCACTAGCCCGCCCA